>JACTOM010000931.1:4623304-4894880 GCA_015832385.1 Elymnias hypermnestra | reverse complement strand
AAAACTTTCACATTCGATCGAACTTGGCGCGCTTTTTTCGGTCTTGGTTCGTGCGGCAGCTTCCATTGAGATGATTGAGCTTTGGTTTCCACGTCATAACCATAAACCCACGATTCGTCACCAGTTATGACCCTCTGGAGCAAATTTGGGTCGTCGCGGACAGAGTTTAACATCTCATTAGCAATGTTCATGCGATGCTGTTTTTGGTCACAATTGAGCAATTTTGGTACGAATTTCGCGGCGACCCGTCTCATGCCCAAATCATTGATAAAAATCGAATGGCACGAGCCAATCGATATGTTTAGGTCCTCAGCAACTTCTCTAACGGTGATTCGACGATTGGCCAATACCATTTTCTCCACTTCATTAATTTTTTCGTCTGTTGTTGAAGTGCTCGGGCGTCCGGCACGCTCTTCGTCGTTCACATCTTCTCGGCCTTCTGAGAACATTTTGTACCACCGATAAACGTTGCTTCGGTCCAAGGTAGCTTCTCCGTATGCCACAGTCAACATTCGGAATGCATCCGCGCACTTAATTTCGTTTTTCACACAAAATTTGATACAGGTTCTTTGATCCATTTTTTTGAATAGGTAAAAATCGAAGACGATCCAAAACACGTGCAAGCAAAGCAGCTGTCAACAATTAAATGAACATTCAAAATGGCCGAGCTTGTCGGCATAAGTGAGAGACATGAGTACCAACATAACACCACAAAAAATTCGAAATTCGAATATACGTAACCCGCGAAAATTCAAAATTCGCGATACTTTTTGAACACACCTCGTACGTCTGATGATGGTACTCAAGAACGACTTAAAATCTAAAGTTACGAGAGTTCCTTCGCGCCCTGATCTGAGAAGAGTCCAAAACAAACTCAATCGGGTATTTTGTTTTTTGTTACCATCATCATTACAATATCATATTAGTTGAATCTCACGCGTTTCTATCGTCTAAGTAATCTTGCAACTTTTATGATTTTTTAATCAGCTTTCTCTTAAAAAATACTATGAATTTATTAATTGACATCTATAAAATGTTTGTTGGGAGTTTATTATAGAAACGTATACTCGTACAGTTATCCTTGAATTAGTTGTTAATCTTATGCAGTCTATTAGAATTTATAACAAGTTTGTTTTTGTTTCGTAAGTTATATGATATACATTCACTCTTTTATTAAAAGAGTCAATGTTTTTTATGTACGTACAACAAGTTTTCTAATATGTATAAGTAGTGAATTGTCATTATGTTAACTGCCTGGAATTTGTATCTTAGCGACTCTCTTGGGCCCATTTTTCACTTTTCTGCACTTTTCTGCAGCACAAATATTGCATCTATATCAGCAGCATAACATATATTGTACTTACAATACAGGCATAAACCTATATGTTTCTCCACTATTCATGTTCAGTTTATAAACCCGTGTGTTAGACTATAGATAGCTTGGTGACAACACTGATAGCTCTGAAATTTAGAGAGTTATTGAGCAATATTGTGGCAGTACTAAAAAATATCAAAAAATATGGTGTAATATTAAAAAATGTTATGCAAGACGAGGTAATTTTAACAAGCGGGAAAATTGTTAGAATATAATCTTTCGAGATGTGTTTGGTGAAGTAGTTGTTTTAAGAGGAATAGTGCAAAATTGTGTAATTTCAATTAGTAAAGTAAATTAAGTAAGTGTAGTGCAAGTTTTGTATATTTAAGTAGTGGAGAGAATAAAAATTGTCAGTTAATGTGAGTTGATGTTTTTATAATACGTGTATACCATGAGGTTTTAATTTTATCTTCGCGACATATCCTGGATAATTTCGGCTGCCTTATTTGTAAAAGATTAAGTTACTATTGATATTATCAGCTATCGTCTTGTGAAAGTTACGTCAAAATCTATCCAGCCGTTTCAAAAACTAACCGGAACACATACAAGAATTTGATTTGATGGACAATGTTTAATAATTATTATTTAAAACTGATATTTTACCAAATTTAATACGCCCTGTTTCAGTCCAAAATTTAGTAAAATGTTTTAAACATTAACCAACAAAAATAAGGTCTAATTTTAAGATAGAGATGTTCAAATTCGTTTTGTATAAATTAGGTGTATTTTATTCAGAGAGAAATCATTAATTCTTCATGAAGGTATTTGCATAACGGATTTCTGAAGACGCTCAAATAATGAGGCACAGCGATTAAATATGTACTAGTTACCAGTCCTATTTGTTGCTCGGAACACTTTACAAAGTTGTAACAACGAAACACATAAAAATGATTTCTCTAGACGTTCTAGAAATTTCTACTTAGTGGGTGTATGTTCTAAAAATACTCTGCCCTATGAGCGAGGAGCCCTGTGTCCAGCAGTGGGACGTTATTATCACACCAGAAACTAAAGCTGCAGATCCATCCATTTATACAGCAAAAGGAGCGAAACACACATTTTTAATACAAGATATTAAACTTGTAATGCCATATTTTAAAGTGTTGAAGGTTTAGAAATCATTTGTCGGGATGAGCGTACGCATTTTTAATAAGATACCCGAATCACTTCTGGGTTTGCCTCCCCGTATTTTTAAGAAATATGTTAAAAACGTCCTATTGCAAAAAGCATATTACAATATTGAAGATTATTTAAATGACAAAGATGTTTGGACTTGATTCTAGTTGCACATGAAAGCTTAACACATTGTAACGTACAATAACTATGTTTAAAGGAGTAACCTTTCAGTTTCTTGCTGGTTTCTCCTCAGCGGAATCAATTTTCCGCACCGGTGGTAGATTTGTTACCAACTAACGAGGACTATTGACTATTCAAAAGAGCTTTTTGTGCCTACTTGAATATACCATATTTTGATTTTGATTTAAGATGGTAAGTAGTTTCTTCAGCATCAAATGCCCGAGTTATTCTTGGCGGCACGCCTTTTTTTGTTCGTGGTAACTAGCCACGGACGAAGCCACCCACTAGTTAAGATTCAGAGAGATTAGAAAGTCCAAATTTCCTAAATTTGATTTGCTGCTAATCAAATCCAGGACGTTAACTAGCAAACTGAGTGGTTGCACCATTACGACAGCGTGCTTGTCGTATTTTTTTATATTACTTGTGTTAAGTATAATTAAAAAAGCTTATTTTGGTATTTTTATTAAAATATACCAATGAAGTTTTAGTTGCACAACAGTCGATACGTTACTCGCCTTATGTGCTGTATCTTGTATATAAATAGATCGGTGTTTCTGTTTGTTTGTGATATTATTTTCAAGAAAAATGGTTAACATATAATTTTTTAATAAGTCGAGCTACCTGTAGGGCTTATACAGAGAGGTAATCTTTTAGTAGATGAGGTCCTGAAATATTTAATGTCTCGGTTGCGGCGGATGTGAGCAGGAAAATGAAATAATTTCCTGGGAATGCTCAGAGCTGTCACGGAATAAATATATTGTGTGCTTAGATTATTGAACATATGAACATTACGAAAAATGAAAATTTACTACACTAGATTTTATACCTGATGAAAAAGCTGTCCTGTTTTCTTTCAAGTAAACTATTGGTAGTAACCAACTTTTTCAAGATTCACTCTGTCTATTGGTGAAAACCGTATGAAGATCCAGGTGATCCTGAGGAACAGGCAGACACGGCGGAAGATTTTGTTTTGGGTTTCACAAAATCAGCATATAAATAACGGCTTCACCTGTTGATTGAGCTCTTTAATTTTACCATTTTTAACACATTGATATTCAATTCGAAACTGTAATGCTCCTCATTTAGGTTTTCTACGTTTAAAGATTGTATAAATGGATGTGGAATGCAAATAGATTTAAAACATTATGATATAAATAAAAAAGACGACATAAATGAAAGAATCATAATGACTGTAAAACAGTCTGATATCTACGAGAATTCTATGGGAAAAGCTGAAATGTTAATTGCAATTGAAGTGTTTATAAATCTTTACGGATTGAAGTTTGTCGTTAACATATTAATATTAGCTATATAAAACCGTTTCAAGAGGAAAAAATAAAATATTTCCTACGGGAAAATATCCATTTGTTCCCCGGGCAGTGCTTAGTAGTCTGAGAATAAGAAAATTAACTTAATAGTGGTCATTTTCTAAGAGCCTACGTTGCTCGGCTGTTTGCGTGAGTACTCTTATTTTTAATGACCGGTTGCTCTTGGTTCTTTTCAATTTATGCTATAGCTGTACAGCTATATTGTATTGTCGACTTTACCCAGAGAATATTAGGTTACTAACATGCTGTATTTTTGCACTAGGAATGAGTTGGTTTGGAATTTGTTGATTTAAAGAATGACTTTTTACTTATGTCAAGGTTTTACGTGTAAGTCGAAATTTTAAATGTAACATCAGGTTCTACGATGACTTTTTTATAATTTGGTGTTGATGTAATAGGGTACAATTTCCAATCTACTTCTAGCATGTGTTTAATGATACTGTTTAATAGTCACTGGATATGACAGGTGTCAAATGTATAAATGCAGTTGTTGACATAATATTTGGTTTAATTTTGTAATTTTTTATATTTAGCGACTTCAATTAAATAAAAAAAAAATTAACGAACAAGAACCGCCTTCAAAGCAAACAATTCCAAACAAATGAATATTCTCTAAAAAGTAATGATTACGTATTCTTTTTTAGAGTTCTCCTAAATAAAATAAAACAAATTTGGAGTCAAAAGTCTATCAAATTAATTCGAAAATGATAATGTATATTTGGAGACAGCGTTTTAACCTTTTAAAATTAAGTAGGGAATTCTAAACAAGGATATTAATTTGATTGGAATAGCTTGGCGGACGTATTTATGAGCATCAGCAAAAAAGGAAGAGGTCCTTTTAAAACCACAAAGCTTTTCTGCAAGGGTTTAGAATTTTCTACATGTACACGAAAGTACCTATTAAAACTATGCAATCAAGATAACCTTTTATTTTAAACGAAATTTAACTAAATTCTTCCACAAAGGTGAAAATATTCCTATGTAAAATATTAAAAATTAAACCGCAGTTAATTTAAATGTCATTCGCGGTAACGATTTAATTTACTTGGAACTACATATTTACATCTGTATAAATTGTAGTGCACTCTGTTTGGTTATATCTGAATAGTTAATATTTCAAGTGAAATTTGACGTCCAAATAAAATTGGATATAGATATTAAAAGTATTGACGTGATATAAAAGATTTAGTGACTAAAATTGAGAAAGGTATGTTTAGCTGGTTCGGGCACGTAGAGAGAAGAAATGAAAGGAGATTGACAAAAAGAATTTATGAGTTAAAATTGAATGGGAAAGTGGGAAGGGAAAGACCAAGGAGAACGTTCCTGGACCAAATCCAGGACATTTCAAATAAGGGCAAGGTCAAGAGTACTCTAAACCAACGAACTTGTATGAAAGGTTTAATGAGAATAAAAGAAGCCAAGGAGATAAGCAACGATCATGGCAAGTGGAAGGACGTAAGTAGCAACCCATTAACGTCCCACTGCTGGGCACAGGCCNTGTTCTTGTTGTAAGTAGCAGCCCATTAACGTCCCACTGCTGGGCACAGGCCTCCTCACACTGGGGTTTTTAGAGCATAGACCCACCACGATGCTCCACTGTGGATTGACAGGCATAGTACACAACAAGTGCACTCTCTATTCCTTCACTCTTATAGTCCGATGTGACGGGAATCCGACACGACCGGAGCGAGATCAGGCGCAGGACACGAGGCACGGGGGGTGGATCAAACCGGCCAACTTCGGGCAAATATTGAGAAAATCTTAATAAAAAACTCAGTATTTTTGAAGTGGCCCGACCCGGGACTCGAACCCAGGACCTCATGTCTGTAGTCAAACATGCTAACCACTAGAACAATGAGGCAGGTAGGACGTAGTCTCTGCCAACCCCTATGGGAATGAGTCGTGATGCTTTGTATGTATATACATAAAAAACTGAAAGCTAAAGAAACCAACGTCGTGCAATTTATTGTAACTATTGATTGTAGTCTTTCACTGTAATTGAAATAAGATCGACAATTTTACGACACGCAAATCATATAACTATTATCCTGATAGATGTGATACTTCAACTCGCCTGAGATTAAGAGAGATTGTTATAGCTGATTTCTACAGAAATTGGAGCGGACGTAAAAGAAGAAGACTAAAGTGATATTCTTTTGCTAGAATCTCTTGTAAATAGTTATTGCTTAAAACAACATGTACAGAAAATGCAGTGTGCTGTGTCAGTTTATTTAAAGCAACGGCCAGCTCAGTATAATTGATAGTTATAGTATATGCTTCTGTGTAATAAAGAGAGTGACATTTGCATCATTTCTATAGATAACTAAGTTTTATTTATAGCTTACTGGCGTTGATGATCAAAGATAAGAATACGAGCAAATTATTCATGTAATGGGTTGTTAACAATTGTTAAAATAAGTTTTTATTCAATTTCAAGAGTCGTAAAATTATATGTGAAAAGTTCAGTCCACTTCTGGTCGACTTTAATGTTGTAATTAGCTCCGGCGCGAGGCCTTTAAATTGGATAATGGCAAATAATTTGGGCCTTCCTTCGCAATGGAATTACGTTATTTTCCATGCCGGGCTGCAGGAGAAAAGTTTGCAGATATTTTTGCCTCCTGCTGGTAATTCTTTCAGAATGAAATTATTGAACATACGTAAACGAGCAGCATAAAGCACAAGGGCGTAGGGTTCTCCGCCGACATCGTCATTAATTAGATCCATTATTTAGTTTCCTATTCTGTGGGCGTTCGTGGGTAATGTAGGTGCAATCAAATACTTTATTAATTAACTCGGATTATAATGTTCAACCACTTAATGTTCCCGATATCAATTTATACAAACTCATTAACAGTAATAGCTAGCAACGCGACAGTTTCAATAGTCGACCAATCCGGCCGACCGCCGCTCGAGAACTGCCGAGAGACGGGCCGGACCGCCACTTATTGACTCTGCCCTCACGCCGACACAAAGATGGCGCCAGCGTTCCACAAACTATTACACACCGACCAGCGATCCACAGATTCTTGCACTCCGACATATATAAAACATCAGTGCTATAACTTTTACTGTATAGATCGCGATATCGTTAATCAATAGTAGTAGTAGCAGCCCATTAACGTCCCACTAGTGGGCACAGGCCTCCTCTCTCCGAGGAGCGAGAGTTTTTAGAGCATAGACCCACCACGCTGCTCCACTGCGGATTGGCAGGCATAGTACACCAGTGTGCACTCTCTATTCCTTCACTCTCATAGTCCGATGTGACGGGAATCAGACACGACCGGAGAGAGATCAGGCGCAGGACCGAGGGCTTAACGTGCTCTCCGAGGCACGGGGGTGGATCATACCGCCAACTTTCCAACTTCGGGCAAATATTGAGAAAATCTTAATAGAAAACTCAATATTGATTTTTGAATTCGCCCGACTCGGGACTCAAACCCAGGACCTCATGTCTGTAGTCGAACATGCTAACCACTAGACCAATGAGGCAGTTAAATTATATATCTCTTATTATTAATTAAATTTTAAATAAGGGCCAAGTCAAGAGTCGTTTAAACCGACGTACTTGTATGAAAGGCTTAATAAGAATGAAAGATGCGAAGGAGATATGCAAGGATCGTGGCAAGTGGAAGGACGTGGTCTCTGCCTACCCCTATGGGAATGAGGCGTGATGCTATGTATGTATGTATTATTAATCATTTTATCATTATATCTACAACTATCAATCTGTTTCTTATGAAACGTGACGCATTACCAAGAAATTTAACATACATAGCTGTTTAAAAATTGAACAAACTGTTGAAACCGAGTAATGCCTAATGATACTTTATGGTTTCACCGGATAATTTTTGATATCAATGAGTTTTGACTTAAAAAATAAAGCGATTATTATGGATTCCGCTGTGTATTTAGCACAAATTTTCCAATGTTTGAGTTACATGATTGCATATCTAAAGCTCTGCCTCATTGGTCTAGTGGTTAGCATATTCCGCCATAGACATGAGGTCCTGGGTTCGAGTGCTATTAAGATTTTCTCAATATTTGCACGAAGTTGGGAAGTGGACGGTGTGATCCACCCCCGTGCCTCGGAGAGCACGTTAAGCCGTCGGTCCTGCGCCTGATCTCTCTCCGTTCGTGTCGGATTCCTGTCGAACTATGAGAGTGAAGGAATAGAGAGTGCACTTGTGTACTATGCCTGCTAATCCGCAGCAGCGTGGTGGGTCTATGCTCTAAAATCCCTCTCTCCTCAGAGTGAGGAGGCCTGTGCCCAGTTGTGGGACTTTAAAGAGCTGCTACCTACTTTTTTTATATCCAAAGCATCGAAATGTATAATGTAGTATAGTTGCAAGCTCTTTTCTGTTAATCATTGGAAGTTAAACAGCATTGTAACTAATTTTGAGGTACATCTTATTTGTGTAAAATAAAGAAATGTTTCTCGGCAGACGTGAGCAAACACCGTTCCGATTCAATTTAACTCTGACAGCTTCAGTTCAAACTAATTTTCATTAATGTCAATAATCGTGAATTTTGATTTTCTATCGCTTCGTTAAACGTCGTTACGGTTTGAAAATATTGAAAGTTTCTATTAAAAGCTGATAATTTATAAAAATAATTTTATGTGAACATGAATTAATACGGTTTATAATTAATTCAAATGAAATATCGCACTGTATCAAATTAATGTTTTCTTACATAGTTACATATAATAAATAAGACAAAGAATCTTGCAGAGGCCCGCTTTCGACTTTGTTTAGGGACTAATCAGTTTTCTTTATAAGTAGTTATGTAAAAAAAGCCTCAAAGCTGGGCACAGGGTTGTTTCTGATGTCATTGGTTAGCGGTGAGCTCTCGCCGATCAGAATAGTTTTTTAGGAGAATGTCATCCCACAGAAAAAGGCTTCAGAGAGGGAATGGACAGTCTTAGCAGACACAACCTCTGCTTGAACGTAGAGACCGGGAATCAAAAGACATGCTTATGCACATATTCTGTTCTTTTGGTTGGTCGTGATAGCCTCAGGCAACATCTGATGCCTCAGCGCACCGAAGCATAGAGACAGCTGGGTGTTAATGGGTATTCTTATCTATAGAGAGTCCCGCACTCCTGGTTCAAGGTATAACTTAAAACGGGGGAGCGTAAATGCACTTTCCAGGGAAAAAGGGTCTCCTCACTAATAAGAACTACACGGTTGACAACCTAGCGAACAGCTAGGTAGTCATTTAATCTTGTGGGGAGAGAGATGAGAAAATCCGTATTGAGTGACAATCAATTTGCAACCGCGAAAGTGTTCATAGCGTCGTGATGAGTTATTGAGTGAGTGAGTTTAGAGTCCAAAAACATCTTCGTATATATTGTCTTCCTAATGAGTACAGTTTGGAGAGAACATGGGCTGGATGATTACAAAATCTATAACGGACATGGCAGAAACATTTTTGTGTTAACATATTTAGATAGGTTTAGATTAAATTTCATTTTCTCATAGAATAAGATCTTCATCGAGTGTTTATGGCTATTCAGTGTAAATAGTAGAGTTGTTTGTAACATTTTATTAATCTTTTTGTTTAATATTATTAGCTTCATATAAAAATCGTAAACGGATACACCATTATTAGGGAATATCTTTATTTTCTTTTATAATAAGATATTTTGTAACTTGTGCTTTTTGGAGCTTTTTATTTATATGGTTTATTTTTTTGTTTCAGGTAAGCACAACTGCTAAAGCACTGACGATAAACTATTTTAAAAGTGATAAGTATATATGTATATATAGGTAGAAGATTTATCCATTAAAAAAAACTAGTTTAAAACCTGTATACCTGTATACTTGATGTTAATACGGTTTTTTTTTTAAATAATTCATTAATATTCATAACAGTGTACATATATAATACAAAAATATATATTTCTAAAGGTAAGGTAGACAAGTAAGCAGCCCATTATATCCTAGTACGATCCATGACCTTTTGGAGTGTATCCGACAAGGATATTAGAGTGTTTAGGCAACAGGCGCATCAACAAGCACTTGATGAATAGCAAGTGTGACTTGAAGGTGATTCGAGCGCACCAGCACGGGGTGTAGGGGCAATTCTACTAAGCTTTGAATCTTGGTTAAGAAGATCTTGGGGTAACGTTCAGGATGACACAGATAGTCACTGGACGTGGCTGCTTCAGTATCTGTTACGAATAGGGCGTGAAATAAGTGCTCAATGTCACCACTGTCGAGGAGACCGAGATGACGCTCAACATTTGCTCGCAGAGTGTCCTACATGGAGCAGTGAGAGAAGCGCCTTGGCTACCCATGTTGGGGCAGATCTTACTCCGGCAGTTATAGTTGCAGCTATATTGGCAGATAAGGGGTCTTGAAAACTGATGGTCTCATATTGCGAAAACGTAATGGCAAAAAAAGAAAAGGCAGAGCGGATTCGACAGAGCGCAAACCCTGCTCAGGGACGTACTTTCGTTGTTACTTGAGAAGCAATCCTGAAAGGGCACCAAAGACAGGGTGGTTGCGCAAATCCGATCTGGGAATTTTTGTCAGGGAGTGACTTCGATGTTGTCATTCTACGGAGAACCCGGAGTTATTAGATTGGTGCAGAGGATGGCTACCGGAAAGGTTTTAGTGGGTTCAATCCCACATCACCCGACCTATCCCTCAAAGGTTGGGTATCTTTCGAAGATTTCCCCTTCGTTAAAACAAAAAAGGTTATAATATCCAAAAGTATGTAACGTCTTATAATTATCGTTATTTTAATGGCATATCCGACACGAATGGCATTGCCCAGTGGGACGTTAATGAGGTTACCTCAATCTCAAATATATAGTGAAATATTTGCTTTAATATTAAGCAAAATAGGACATTATATAAGAGAGCCATTTACATCACTTGTCATCAAGAGAGATACTTGTCTAGCGCTAAACTGTTAGCAATAATTTGTACTTCCATGAATTGCATATGAAGTACACTATTGGATACATGTCTATAATAATAAAAAATATATTCAGTACATCTTTTACTATGCTAATGTTTAAACAAGGTGTAAATTCATTACCCTCGCGGCGTGAAGCCATTTATCTTACGCTGTGCCAGTAACACGTGTGATTCACGAGAGGTGTAAAATTGTGAATATATCCACTGAAATCAGTTATGACTTGGATGTTATAAACATAAAGGTATTATCATAAATACATACATAGCATCACGCCTCATTCCTTAGAGTACTCTTGACCTGGCCCTTATTTAAAATGTCCTGGATTTGGTCCAGGAACGTTCGCCTTGGTCTTTTTCTTCCAACTGTTCCATTCACTCTTAACTCATAAATTCTTTTTGTTAGTCTCCTTTCGTTCATTCTCTCTACGTGCTCAAACCATCTAAGCATACCTTTCTCAATTTTAGTCACTACATCTTCTTTTATACCACACCGTTGTCTTATTTTAAGAGACGTTAGATAATTAGGAAGTTCTTTGTATTGTATTATAGAGGATAGATGTTAAGCATAACATTCACTTATATTAAGATGACGTATAATATATTGTTTGGATAACTTACCATTTTCTATACTATCAGCTGTGTCTGCATTTCAAAAGAGATGGAGAGAAATAAAGATTTAGAGAGTTTAAAACAAACAAATATGAAGTTCATCATTTTTTAAGAGCTTTTCACGCGATAGCCCATTTCACGAAATCAAAAAACGATTATATTTTCATTTGAAACAGTTTTCAATTTATTATAACCGTTGCTCAATTGCAATAGTACTTCTTATAAAAGTGGTTTTTAAAAGGATATCATTTATTGAAGTAAATTCGCAATATCCATGTCAACATTTGCACAGATATTAAAAACGTTATTGTAGAGTTTGCGAGTATGTGATTTGATTACCGTCGTGACCTTAACGTCGCAAGCTCGCTGAAATGTGGATAAAACTTATTAAAACTGATTATGCCAAAGTTCAGCTCCAGATATTATTAATATTTAGCTGCAACGAAATTACTCTGCACGTCGTGGTTTTGTATTTGTGTACATAAATTTCAATTAATGTGATTTCTTTATTAAAATGCGCCGTGAACAATTCAGGGTTGGATTTGCAAAATGTTATGGTGAATTTCGTAACCAAATTCGCAGTAGGCAACTCTAATTTGTCTTCCTTCAGAAACGACTGCGAGAGTTAAACCCCAGGTGCCACATTCATGGATGACGAAGGTTCTACTGGAATTAAGAGAGTAATGCGTGGCGTTCTCCCTCGCTGAGTCCCACAATCATGTCCCATAGGTTGGGATTTTGCATAAAAACATTTCCCAGTGAGAAGAAAAGCATTTAATTTAACAAAAAAGTGCGTGCGTACAAAGTACACATGTCAGAAGTGACACTTCTTTGACAAACTAATTTTTAAGTCTGGTTTATATTTATACAAAACTAAAACTTTTGATTTCCCAGACTTAGAGGAAGAGAAAAAGAAAGACATATTAGGAATTCAATTATCATAAGCAAAATAATAAAACTGTTGAAAATTAATACAAATAATTTATTGAAATCTCAAATGTGGAATTGTAAATTAAAAAAAAAATTATCGAATTTGAAATTTAGAAGAGAGAATTTATGAAATATTTATTTTTATATTTTATGAAAAATAGTATATGAAATTATTAAATGACGAGTGGCAAATTAAAACTACCTAACCTCACAGTTAGCATCAAAACGTTGCAAATCTTCGTGACGATAATCACGTGTTTCATCTATAAAAAAATTTACCCTCATACGCCTAAAGAAATTTCACTTCAAAGAAACTCTAATTTGTTTTAATTAACTTTTTAGTTTAGTGATTGTTTGTGTTTTTTGTTAGTATTTTGTTAGTATTGATACTTGATATAATTATAGTAGAGAAAAGACATCCAAGTTTTTCTTATGTAGAGAACATTTTATACTTTTAACGTTGAGTAAATAATATTTTTATGAAATGCTTTACTCAAATCAAAGATATAGGTGCATTCAAAAGGGCTGAAAGTGATACAGTCTTAAACAATCACATGGCATAGAAATAGGAGTTATAGTTAATGCACATTTAATTACTAGCAAATAGTATTGCCAATCCAACTCGGTTGAGCAGCGTTCGGGAAATTCCAGAAGTCGTTTTCGTCCAATATCCTTCAGTGCCTGAAGACTAGTCTTCGAACAGTGCGTTCGAAGACTAGTACGGATCGGAAACGTGATCGCTGACTATGAGCCCTATTCGAAAGCTCAAAGTCACTCAGCTTGCGATGGAGAGGGCTATGCTCGGAGTTTATCTACGCGATCAAATCAGAAATGAGGATATTCGTAGCAGAACTAAAATAGCCGACATAGCCCTAAGAATTGCGAACCTGAAGTGGCAATGGGCGGGGCACATAGTCCAACGAACCGATGGACGTTGGGGCCGGAAGGTGGTGGAATAGCGACCCCGCAACGGACGACGTAGTGTAGGAAGACCCCCCACAAGGTGGACCGAAGGAGGAGCGCCGGTGGCCGCTGCAGCCACGCGGCACAAGATCGGGCCTTGTGGGCATCATTTCGTGATACCTTCTAGACGTCCATCGGTTCAAACGACGACGACCACGAGTATTGCCTATTAAAATCAAAGTATATTCAAATATATTTTGTCTGTTTTAACTTTTATATCGTCTAGCATTTCAACACAGTTATAAATCTAAAGTTATTGAGATACGAATTGTTGATATTGGATTCTAAAATTTCATGGAAAAGAATCATATCGCGATAGTAACTCGAACCACATTTTGTGATGAAATAACATTTAACTGCCCTCCGGTAATAAAACAAATAAATCCCTTATTTATTAGCTTTTTGCTTTGTTTGTGAAAGGTCGAGTGTATTCAACGAGGCCAAAGTTATTCTATTAGCGAGATCGGATCTAAAATGTTTGCAGTTTTGCGGAATTTGGGCTTTCATGCAGGTAGTAAATAAATTTAGGTCGACCTAAGCTAACCAACGTTTCATACATTAGTGCGAGGCGTCAAATTTACATGCTAGTGACATACATAAGTCGGATGCTTTCGACGGGCCCAAATTAATAACGATCTCTTCAGGGGTTACTCGTATCCATTATTTATTCATTACGTTATGTAGTAGCTATAAGCATAAGTGAAGATATTTAAGCTTGTTTGAAAAATTGTTACTGTTTATAAAACTATACTCCTCATTAGTCTAGTGGTTAGCATATTCCAGGACCTCATGTTTGTAGTTGAACATGCTAATCACTAGACCAATGAGGCAGATCGTCAAGTACGTGCGCTTTCATAATACAAAATTTAAAAGTGATGAATGAAACTGAGGGATCCTATAATTCTGTCACTTATAGAGACTTAAGATTTAACCAGTTTCTCAAATACAAGGTGACACGGCTTATTAATTTAAGGTGGGACCTATGAGTTAACGTTTATCATCGGAATAAGACTGTGAAAAAACCTGTCGTACGATAATTTGGGACTGCCTTATTGGTCAAGTGGTTTGCATGTTTGGCCACAGACAACCAAGTTGGTTCGAGTCCTGGCTCGGACTATTAAGATTTTTTCAATATTTGCCCGAAGTTAGGAAGTTGCCGGTGTGTTCCACCCCCGTGCCTCGGAAAGTACATTAAGCCGTTGGTCTTGCGTCTGATCTCTCTCCGATCGTGTCGGATTCCTGTTACATCGGACTATGACAGGAAGGAATAGAGAGTGCACTTGTGTTCCATACCTACCAATCCGGAGTGGAGCAGTGTGGTGCGTCAATGCTCTAAAAACCCTTTTTCATGTAAGGAGGCCTGTGCCCAGCAATGGGACGTTATAAAAATGATTTCAATAAGCTGTACGCTTGCTGTTGGATGTAGTAGATTTACAGATGGGCCCATATATCTGTATGTGTCCCATAGCTGTCTGTAGGGGTTGCAAAGATATTTATATGCCGGAGTGCAATAGTTTGTGGAACGTTGGCGCCATCTGTCTATCGGCGTGGGGCAGAGACAATAAGTGGCAGTCCGGCGCGCGTCTCTCGGTAGTTCTCGGGTGACGGTCCGGCTATTATCTTTAATGAGTTTGTGTAAATTGATATCAGGAACATTAAGTGATTGAACATTATAATCTGATTTAATTAGTAAAGTGTTTCATTGCACCAACATTACCCAACAAACGCCCACAGTATGAAAATTGAATTATGGATGCCACTAATGACGATGTGGGCAGAGAAGCCTACGCCCCAATGCTCCTTCTCTTCTCGACTTATAAAATATTCATCAATAACATAAAATCTAATTCTTGAATAAAACATGGGTATGAGTCTTAAAATAAGGTAAGATATTTTTAATCCATATTGTTATATTATGCTAACAATCAAATGCAAATCAAAGACAATGCGATTCAAATGATGTGACGGCCTCGTTTCTATATAAATTACTAGTAATGCCCTGCGGGTTTATCCCCGTAGATACCGATCTAGTGGCATTGGAAAGTCTGCTAACTTGGACTATAGATTTATTTTCGTTAAGATAAAAATTTTATTACCCTTAGTTTTTCAATTACTTCCTTTCAGATTATTAGATACACACTTACGTTCATAATGTAATCAATATACAGATTTGACTTTACAACGAATATACGTCATTGGCGTAGAATGTCCTACATTAGCAAATTTTGTAATATTCTACAGGTATTGAAAAATTCTTGATTTCGAGGAGGTAATGGAAGATATTTTTGACATGCTCCAGTAAATAATAATAAAAATAACTGCAGTATAGTTATATTTTCGGGGATCCATCCAGTATTTCTTCGATTTTCTTAGTTGGTGTTTCCCTTCGAGTCTGCTCCGATTTCGGTTACCTCGGCTCTATCTTCCCAAACGACGGCGGCATTGACCGAGATGTTGACGATGATGACCGAGGAAGTGGAGGCAGGTCTCGGGAACAATTTGCGATGCAAGAATGCCCCTTAAACTAAAGGGGAAGATTTATAAGACGATCGTAAGATCTGTCATCCTGTATGGATCAGAGTGCTGGGCCACCAAAGGGGAGAATGAAAGGAAATTGCATGCAGCGAAGATGCGAATGTTGAGATGGATGTGTAGAGTGACAAAATTAGATAAGACTAGGAATGAGTATATTAGAGGAAGTGTGAAAGTAGCACCAGTAACCGAGAAGTTAAGGCTATCCTGTCATGAGAAGGGAGGATAGCCATGTATGCAAGAGGTTCTTAAATATGATGGTAAGCAGCAGGGCCGGGAGAGGGCGACCAAAACAGTGTGGATGAATTGTGTGAAAGAGATATGTGTGTAAGTGGTGTGAATGTAGAAATGACAGCGGATAGAGTGAAATGGCGAAAGAAAACATGCTGTGCCGACCCCACTTAGTGGGATAAGGGCAAGAAAACCAACTAGTTATATTGGTGGGTATCATTGGTATCCTTGGAATATGAGCTAAATCACCAGTCGCAGGCCCTGTTATAAGGGTCGCTACTATTTTTCTTTACATTGTGATTTTTAATATCGTTATTACTTTTGAAACGGTTTTTAATAAAATTCCAGAATAAAGATTTTATACAGACGTGTAAATAATATATTTTGACTATTCACTTTTTAATGTAATATGTATCTTTCTACGCTTATGAAACAAATTGAATTACCTACGTCTCGTATTAAATTTTAATTACATATCTACAGTGTAGACTCGGTAGTCAATTCTATTGAAAGTTGTCATGAATGTGAAGTAACATCCTCATTAAAATTATATATAACGGAAGCTCATTAATTATAAACAAGGGATTTTTATTGTACTGACTAAGGTTATTTGTATAATTTGTAATAAATTTCTATAAATAATAACCTAAATTCGATCGTATAACAAACCGATGTAAGAAGTGTAGATGAAATAATTTTAAAACTACAATAAAGGATTCTCTTGTGATATATTTTATGACATGTTATTTTGTTTTCAAAATTTTCGTATCGATTATCTTTTATATATGTCGGAGAATAAGAGAGAACGGAGAAGCATAAAGCACAGGGGCGTAGGGCTCCCCGCCGACATTGTCATTAATTTCTTATATTGTGGGCGTTCGTGTGTAATGCCGGTGCAATCAAACACTTTATTAAATAACTCGAATTATAATGTTCAATCACTTAATGTTCCCGATATTAACTTACACAAACTCATTATCAATAATAGCTAGGAACGCGACAGTTCGAACAGTACACTGCTCCGGTCGAGCGCCACTCGACAACTGCCGTGAGACTCCCGCCGGACTGCCACCATTGACTCTGTCCACGCCGATAGATGCCGCCAGCGTTCCACAGACATCTGCCCTCCGACATATATATTCTTCATCTATATACGATATCTGACATTCGTGCTTTTTCTCATTTACATTAACAAGCATGTGGGAAAAAATATACGTGATATTTTTAGTTAGTTTACGATGAGGACATTAAACTAAAGTTATTATATAACAATGGAGTGAAAGGCAGTGTGGAGAAGTATGAAAGTTTTGAAGCCAATCGGACGCGTTTTATTTTGTAAAAATTATGTTCAAAGAAAAGAAGAAGAAGAAAAATCTTTATTGCACCAAACAAACAATAGAAGAACTAAACTAATATTTAAAAACTAAACTAATTTTTAAGTCTTTATATTTATACAAATCTAAAACTTTAGATTTCAGAGACTTGGAGGGAGGAAAATTTTAGGCATTTTAGGAACCTAATGAATTGATTGTCATCAATTCATCTTTGTGACGCTAATCACGCGTTTCATCCGTAAAAAAATTACCCTCAAGCGCCTAAAGAAGTTTCACTTCAAAAACAATATGAATGCAAAAGCGGCCTTATTCCTTTCCTAATCTCTTCGAGGTAACCTCAAATAAGATAAAAATTTGTTATATAATCAAAGATTGCATCGTCACAAGTCATTAAGGTCGTGTTATGAAGAAAAGAAATTGTCCAACCGTAGAGGCAAATGAAGAACTGTTGTAGGGGAGATGATATGCTTGGTCACGTAAGGTAAGTAGCAACCCCTTAACGTCCCAAATAGGCCTTCTCACTCAAAGGAGAGAGAAGGAGGGCATAGATACACCACACTGCTCCACTGCGGATTGGTAGGCATAGTGCACAGGTGCACTCTCTATTCCTTCACTCTCATAGGCCGATTTGACGGAAATCCGACACGGCCGGAGAGAGATCGGTCGTAGGACTGACGGCTTAACGTGCTCTCTGAGGCACGGGGGTGGAGCACACGGTCTACTTCCCAAGTTCGGGAATCAATCCTTAATAGAAAACTCAATATCGATTTTTGAATTGGCCCGTACCCAGGACCTCATCTCTGTGGCCGATCATGCTAGACCAATGGCAGTTCTCGGTTCTTGGTCTCGTTATTTCATACTAATTATCTATGTTCTCGACAGTTCTGAAGCTTTGTTAACGTCGATTCGCTCTGCTTTACGGGTCTCGTTGATTTTCCTTGTGCAAACTGCTATAATTGGGTCTTGAGGGAACGCTAAATGATGTCGGGTTATTGTTGCAACTTAGACGAAGGTTGTTCCAGCTGCGGTTCTAATTTGTAGAATGTTATTTTGTTCAGTATTGTATAGCTTCGCTTTTATATACTACTAACAATGCCCTGCGGTGTCACCCGCGTAGATATTGATCTCGTGACAGTGGAAAGTCTACTAAGTCGGGCTATAGATGTATTTTCGTTAACATAAATAATAGTTTTTGATTTCTTAAGGAAAGCTTTTCAAATAAATGTACCGCATATTCTAGAAGAACTGTGCTAACGAAAAAAAACAGTCATTGTGTATGATGACATTTAAATAAAATGATACACTGCAAAGAAAATGAATATGCCCATTCACTATACTACTACATTATTTTCTTTAGATAGACATTATTAAATTCGTTATATCTTTTGAATGGAATGTCCGATTTTAATAACTCAAAAGTATTTTAAAGGTATTGAAATAGTCTTTAATAAAATAAGGATAAGGATTAATACATAATAAGGAGGTATGAATAATATGGTTTGATTATTGTCAGCACTTTTATTAACTTTTAAGTTATAAAAAGTAGTTATAGTGGCATGACTACAGTAGTTGGACTTATGGTATCAAGGATTTTTTTGTAGATATTAATACCTTCTATAATATTGTAGAACAATTTTTTCTTCTGTAATCAATAGTATCCGCAGCGCACGCACGAATTTTTTGGGTCTCACCTTGGGTTGCATTAAAGCATTTTAATTAGGGATTTCTACATTTTTTAAAGGTAATAAAACCTTTGTTGCTCAATGAAAATGCAGCTTTCAAATGGTGATAAAATTTTTGAAAACTGTCCAGTAGTTTTTGTGTGTAATCGTTACAAACATACGTACTTACATACAGAAACACAAATGTTTTCTCAAATGATGAATAAAGAAAATTTAAACTTTGAATTGTGTTTAATGACACAAGCATGAATAGAAGACGGTCACAATGAAATTACTATTATAAAGAGTATCATACCTATTTCCTGTCGTTAATAAATGAGTCTAAGATGCACTATGAAATTTCAATTCCTCAGTTATCGGATCATACTTCAATTTCACGTTAAACCGATTTAGGATTGTGTTGGTCTGAATCGATGTTGCTCACGAAATGTAGCTATCACGGATATTTAGTTCATAATCTTTGTTTATTAGATGTAGTATATTTAAAAAATCGTTTGAATAATAATATTTATATAGAGATTGACAATGTGGGTGGGTGATAATGCACATTTTATACAACTATTGGGAAAGCAAGAGAATTACATTTTTTTAAGGCTTTCGTACTAGATTCTGCTTTTGACATCATCTGCATCGTCAAACGAACTACAACTGCAGACTTCTAGGCATCTTATGGATGCCTGAGGTATGCTGACGGCCAATGGGAGATACTTCCAGGCTCGTACTTTTGATAAAACTAAGAAGTACCCAACCACGTTACATACATAACTTGTGCGGATAATGGCTGTTTCGCCAGTTTGTTTAGCGGGATTTAAAATATTCTTTAACTTGATCTATGTCATAAACTATTCGTATACCACATACCAGCCAAATTTGTTTAGCCGTTTTTACGTTATTGGGGAACAAAGATAAAAATTTTGGGCTTATAATATCTGTACTTATATCTATTATAAGTTAAGTTACAGTTACTGGAAGCAGGCTGCTTCATAGGACTGAGGGTTTATAGAGCTTTGAGCGCAGACATCCGCACTCATGGACGTTTAGAAAGCATATGACCCACCACGCTGCTCCACTGCGGGTTGGTTACTCACTCTCCGTTATTACACGTGGGGTAGATAGCTAGTTCCCTCCCTTTTTCTTCACAATAAAACACAAGGTTATATTTTCCAGAACAATCTAGCGCGAAGGTCGAATGAATAAAAATAATCAAACAAAATCAATACACAATTTTCAAGAATATTATTCTCGTCCAATATTTGTCAAAGAGTCAATCACCAGTTCAAAAAGTATTTACTATATAGATGAATCCGACAAGAAACTCAATAGATACTCTTTTCTATTCATGTTATTATTAACATAGAAATAAAATTGCATCATCAACATCCATTAACATTACACATAAATACAATTATCATTATAACACATTAATAAGACAAGGTTTTTAAATAAAAGAAAGCTTTGTGTCGCAAAGCAGCCCAATTTACTAAAACAATTTATTTAAAACACAAGAACTGGTAGCTGACGTTGATTAAAATTGAGAACTGAGAACTTCTACGATACATAACCTTCTATAACTTTTTACAAATTAGGTAACACCAATGAGAGTGTTTGCCGCCAATTAAAAATAAGTCAATGCACCATTTTATTAAACATTACACCGATACTTCCATAATACTCAATTGACAATCTTGTTTTAATATATAATCGCTACAACACTAATACTTCCGCTATATTCAATATATAATCCAATAAAACATTGCTACTTCCTCAATAGTTAATTGACAATCTCAAATTATAATATACATACATAGTATCACGCCTCATTCCCTTCGGGGTAGGGAGAGACCACGTCCTTCCACTTGCCACGAATTTTGTTGTAAATTTCAGCTTTATATTTGCATATTATTAATTATAACATTATTAACAATGATCCAACCTTGTTATTTTATATAAGACGCTTTTCTATATATATTGAACTCGATTGTGGGAGTATTTTGTCAACTTTGTTAACGTAAATGCCTCATTCCCATAGGGGTAGGCAGAGACCACGTTCTTCCACTTCCCACGATCCTTGCATATCTCCTTCGCTTCTTTCATTCTCATTAAACCTTTCATACAAGTTCGTCTGTTTAGAGTGCTCTTGACCTGGCCCGTATTTCAAATGTCCTGGATTTAGTCCAGGAACGTTTACCTTGGTCGTCTTCTTCCAACTTTCCCATTCTCTCTTGACTCATAAATCTTTTTTGTCAGTCTCCTTTTATTCATTCTCTCTACGTGCTCAAACTATGTAAGCATAATTATAATATAACCTCAACAAATCTAATCGAGGCCTTTGAATAAGAATCAATCATAGCCAATATGACTTCCATATCTATTATATGTTTATTTAAAAACAAGTATGTTTCGTTGTTTTGAAGAGTGAATCCGCGATCTGTTATTCTTATTTACTTCGGCAAAGTATTTCTTTATGTTAAATGTATGTAGGACAGCTGGAATGAGCGAGCGAATTGCAAAACTTGCAAATTTCTCCTCTGGGGACGGCAGCGGGTGATTGACGACTTGTCTCCGACGCACTTTGTCTTAATTCTATTTTTACTCCATTTATTTTCCTAACATTTCTTATTTGGCAATCGTATACAGGATTTTTAAAAGATAAACCGACTTCTGATTGTTTTTATGTGCATTCTATTTATGTGATGTGTCTTTATAGTTTAATTACAAAGGCAATAATGCGAAGATGGTTTAAACTCATTACTCAAAAATATTGGCAGTTGAATTGAAATTTAGCAAAGTGACTCCATTATTGGTTTATAAGTACGGGTATGCCCATATTCCCACGGGATCGATGAATTATACTATACACTTATTAATATTATAAATGGCAGTCTGTCTGTTGCGCTTTTATGCCAAAAGTTCTGAACCCGTATAGATGAAATTGAAAAGAAATTTGTTACGAGTACACAGTGCCTCATTGGTCTAGTGGTTAGCATGTTCGACTACAGACATGAGGTCCTGGGTTCGAGTCCCGGGTCGGGCCAATTCGAAATCGATATTGAATTTTCTATTAAGATTTTCTCAATATTTGTCCGAAGTTGGAAAAAATTTGGCGTTGTCATCCACCCCCGTGCCACGGAGAGCACGTTAAGCTGTTGGTCCTGAGCCTGATCTCTCTCCGGTCGTGTCGGATTGCCGTCACGTCGGACTATGAGAGTGATGGAGTAGAGAGTACACTCGTATACTGCATGGTGAGTCTATGCTTTAAAAACCCTCACATGAGAGAGGCATGTGCCAAGCAGTGGAACGTTAATGGGCTGCTACTTACCTTTTTTTACGCGTACACAGATAGTCTAGAGCCTGAGAAAGGCCATAGGCAAATTTTCAACGTAGACAACGTAGATGCTCACTAACAACATGTTTGGCGATATTCGTTCACATGTTTCTTTCTTGCACTCATCACGAGATAATGGAATCAAGCACTAATTGAGTAAGACAGCTAGTTTATTATAAATAACCTACTTATTTCAAATATAAAAGAACACATCTGTGAAATAATTACAGTGGTGATACATATTCAATTAAACTTTTTTAGGAAATATACATCGATATAAAATCCTTTTCTGTGCCAACTGCTGCTAATGGATCAGCTAAAGTAGCAACATTCTTACTTTCTTTTTGTATGGTTTATCAGGGAAATGGAAACTAAGGTGCAAAAGGCTGGGCACGAATGAGGTATTTTATGGATTACAAGAATCAGATAATTAATGTGAAAAATTGTTTGAGGTTAAAAAAATTAATGAATCCAGATGAAATTAATAATAAAGAAACGTCCAAGTGTCTTCCAAAGTGCACAATACAATTAATACAATTTCCATTTATCTATCTAAAAGTACTTAGCAGCAATAAAGAATACAACATTCTTTATTGCCCCTAAGTATTTCAATGGAAAGATTCATAGTCGTCGTCGTCTTCGCATCAACTGATAGACGTCCACTGCTGGATATAGGTCTCACGTAATGACGTCCACAAGTCCAGATCTTGCGCCGCCTGGCTCCAGCGGCAACCGGTGATCCTCTTTATATCATCGGTCCACCTTGCGGGGGGTCTGCCTACACTGCACCGTCCGCTGCGAGGTCGCCATTCCAGCACCTTCGGCCCCCAAAGTGCATCGGTTCTTCGGACTATATGCCCCGCCCATTGTCACTTTAATTTCGCGATTCGTAGGACTATGTCGGTGTTTCTGGTTCTACTACGGATCTCTTCATTTCTGATTCGATCGCGTAGAGAAACTCCGAGCATAGCCCTCTCCATCGTACGCTGAGTGACTCTGAGCTTTCGCATGAGGCCCATAGTAAGCGACCACATCTCAGATTCGTAGGCCAGTGATGACCTGACCACAGAAATGGAAAGATTACCTGATAAAATTTCCCAGAGAAAAGTTTTAGGTAAATAATGGAACAATCGTCCTTTGAACGTCTAAGCAAACGCTGTTAAGGTCTTTCTAAGCTCGTGAATATGTAAAAATACTAAGCGTAAAAGCTTCAGTGCAATATAAGCACTCACTAAAGCGTTTCTTTACAGCATTATAAATGTAGATATTCGTATATATTTCTCAAAAGAATATTCAGTGTGACTGTTAAAAATCCAGTGGAGTACTTCCTTTGTAATATTTTTCAGAGAAATATTAAGCTTCAGGTGATTCAAGTTCAATATTTACTATTACTTCTTATGGCCTCTATAAATACCATTTATAAATTTTTATTAACATTAATATGTGGATAGAATAACATTTAAGTAGGACAAGATAAAGTAGCTCAAAAAGTAAAATGATAACTATTGATAATGAATGTTCTTAATGAATCCCACTGCTTCAAATGGATTCATTCAGCTCCTTTCTCTTCACACAGTTCCCGATCCCTTGGGATTATGGAGTAACCCATAAGTTAGTCAGTTAGAAGTCGCATTAATAAAATTATTTATCCCATAAATTTTGTAGAAATAATTAATTTAAATTACTGACTGAGCGTAATAATCGCCGTTGAACCCAGGGTTTTTGTTCATAAGCTAAAGATAAAGTTGTTAGCGATAAGGTTATGCTAATTTTTATACATTTATAAATTCCATGCAAATAAACTGGGCTGCTGTCATCAGGGACACATAAAGCAGTTAGATGTCTAACATTTCTTTACGTGAGAGTCCTCTTTATATCCCTTTTATGACATCTGATAAGGGTTTAAAGCAGAACCGACTCGTGACAGGATTTGAGTTAATTAAGCGCTCGAGCATCCTTTATTTGTGTTATATAGACTCTGGGATGATTATTTTACGGTATACGAAGTCACTTAGTCCAATAATTCATTACCATTTATAATATATATTGGCTACCTGCCCTGGCTTCACACGATTAGTAAAGTATATTAACGTGCATGAAATTTTTCAGGTAATTAACATATGTAAGTTGATAAGGATACAGAGCATTTTTGTTGAAGATAAAAGGGATAGAGTGAGATGACTCACTTAGCTTAAAAGATAGATATATGACGTGGTGAACTTTATTGTATGTTTATGATGAAGGCATATTCCACTATCCACTGTTATATTTTAAAGGGATTAGGCAACGTAGTCGACGAAATCTCCCAAGGACCTTGGCTTTTTTTGACACTTGTAACACGAACTCATTTTTTTTGTCGCTGGGAAATGCGTTTACGCACGCCGAGTGAATTAAAAGCTTTTCTCGGAAGTGTGGGACTCGCTGGACAATACTCACTAAAACCCAGCGGAACCCTCTACATCTAATGGGTGGGGGGCCAGAAGTTCGCCCACGTATTCGACTCAGATGGCTCCCCAGATGCTTCCTACATGAGGTTCAAGTAGGCTGAAATAGGTGGGCATCCACCTATCGCTCCTAACCCTCCTCCGGTGAAGAGAAACATGAGCTACTGCCTCTCTCGCCTTCGAGCTTGCCTCTTTCTGTAAAATTACAGGCTCACAAAACGTGGCGAAAGCGCTCCATGCCGTTTCTGACCATAGCGGCGACTATAGTCCGTAGTGTGAGATCGTCTCCCACTAGCGGTGATAGAAGGTCGCGCTGGGGTCCCCAAGCTGGACACTCTTGTACAGTGTGCTGCGTTGAATCAATTCATATTAAGTTACCACAACTTGCACTGTTCTTATAATTACTTGAATATTTAACTTCACACAATATTGCACTACTTCCCTTAGAACAACCACCGCACCACAAGGCAGCACAAGAGACCTTCCCTTTTTTCAATTGTTTCCTTGACTCGATTGTTCTACCCTCAAAAGTTACATCGTATTGCATAATATTTCATAATATTGCACAATGATTAAGTAATTTGAAGTGTTACAACTATATCGATTAATAATTCACAACACTTTAGAGTTATCAGTGATGATATCTAATGATTTGTTTTCTTGACACAAATATCGCTATTTTTTTAGTTCGTCTTACCTTCTTCATAAATCATTTAATAGTGAAATCAGTCATTAGTTTTTCAGTTATTCGCGAATAGAAAGACAGAAGTGGTGGAGGATTTTTTTATAATGTGTAAGGAATTTTTCATAAAACAATATTAGGTACAATGTTTATAATTGTGTATCTTTCATTATCTCAAAATTAGAGGTAACTTTTCTCATAAGTCAGTTTTGAAATTAATTTGTTAAATTTGCTGATGCTGTGTTCTGTATTTTTCTCCTCTATAGTTCACAAATCACCCCGGAGACTGAAAGCTTATAATCTTTAGATAAAGCAAGTCAATAATGAGACATCTTGTTTAAAGTGATCGCCTTTGAAAAGTTCTCATTTAACCTGACACTTTCGAACTCATTACCTTCTGTTAAACATCCTTTGAGCAAACATTCAAAATGATTTACTTTGAAACGCTTTAATTAGCTCGGAGAGAATTTTCACTTTGCGCTAAATCTATTTATTTAAACTTAAGGTGTTATTCAATAAAAATCAGTTCACCGAAAACTTTTGATTTAAAATTGAAATTTATTAGAGACTTAATTATATTGAAAAGCTTTCAGAAATTGACTCCTTGTTTATTGCTAATAATGTAATTAGCTTTAGTAAAAACGTTTCTTTATAATTTTATTACTACCATACAGTAAATTCAAATATCGGGAGAAATCTTGGGTTTTCCAGGAGCATATTTAAAAAAAAAAACTATTTGAATCGTTGTAGTTTTTTCTGCGTTCAGCGTGGTCTAATATCAAATTTTAAAATAAAGCCATTCACCCATTTGTAGTACAAAGTAATTCAAATCTATGTTTTGTTAGTTTACAAAACAAATGTAATTAATACATTAGTATTTAACAAGACAGTACTAACGTTAAACGACATCCATTATAAGTTTAAAAATGTAATTAAAGTTCGCAAAATTTTGTTTCTTTTGAGACTCATAATAAAAAATCTGTAGAATTGGAGAATGATTTTGTCAAAGAGTTAATCTTATGATTGAAGCATAATTTGAGTTAGTCTATAGGATCTCTAGATTTTATCTGTTTTGGTATAAACTATAAAATTTGAAGGCGCATCCTCGGATGTGGCGTTACAATCTTGGGTTTTGTCTGCAATAATGTGGGTAGTCGGGTGAGGAGATCAGCGTCGGGTATTTCAATAACATATTTCACGATACAATTAGTTCCTTCTTTATTAATTTCAGTATACTAAATCAACACTTATAATTTTAGATAATTAACAAAGTATAACTAGATTTTAAACATTCCACCAGGACACGTGGGCGCGTGCGCACTCTATGAAATCCAAACCAATAATGGGCGCCATCCCAGCGCTCGGTGTTATGTCAGCTGTCAACCTCAAAAATGTCAAGTCCGATTCGTTTGCAAACCGATTAACAATCTGTATACTGTCAAATATTATAATTAAACGACATATTTATTTCAAAGCAAAGGCTTTGAATCCAATTCCCGGTTGGATTTATTTGATCTAACCCCTACCCACGATACGTCGTCGTGGGCGGTCGTAAGGCTTTTTTCCTGAGGTTTTTTTAAGGGTGAGTTCTTTTGAATACGATATATGGAATTTATTCAATTTATCGCAATGACTTAAATTATAACTAAATTGCAGGTCGTTCTTTAAAACCAAACTAAAAACATTACACAATTAAAATTTGTTGTTAATTAACAGGCAAATTACGAGTATAGCCTTTGCGAAGTTCAGTCTTTGTAAAAGTCTGAAGTAAAATATTAATAATGATCAAATTTTTAATTTAAATTAATTTGTGTTGAATTTCAACAAAATAGGCAAATAAACCGTATAGTCTTGGAGAAATCTGTGATTATAAAAATATAGTCTTTGATAGTAGAACCATAATAATGTTCAAAATTACAATTTCAATTGATGACCACTAAGCGACTATTAATATAGTATTTAATTTCCAATTCAAGTGAATCTGTAACGTCGATTTATTCAACTAACTATAACAATATTAACATATTGGTATGTTTTGCGAACATTGAATAATACATATTTCATAGGCTGTGTATGAACGCCCATTATGTCAGTTTGTAGGCGTAGATTTATTTATTGACGTCAAATTGTGCTGAAATCTTCTAGAACATTGTTTGGCTATTACTTGGGGATATAACTTTCTTAAAACATTTCTGATTTACAAGCGGATACAGAAAATGTAAAGCCTTTTAAAGAGAAGTTGCCTTGTAAAATAAAAATTAACTAGAAAATGAAATTTATAACTCCATTAAATATTTACAATGTTTTAATTGAATTTTATTAGAGACGTTATTCAGAAAATTTTTGCTTTAATTTAGCCAGCGGCGGCATTAATGTATTCTTTACTGCCCTGAGGGATTCTCTTAAAACCTTTGAAGATATTTACGTAAAAATATAGCATATTAAACTGCCTCATTGGTCTGATGGTTAGCATGTTCGACTACAGACATAAGGTCCTGGGTTCTGGAGCAAGATTTTCTTCAATGTTGCCCGAAGTTTGGAAGTTGGCGTTGTGATCCACCCCCGTGCCTCTGAGAACACGTTAAGCCATCGGTCCTGCGCCTGATCTCACTTCGACCGTGTCGGATTCCCGTCACATTGGATTTCGAGAGTTAAAGAATAAAGAGTGCACTTGTGTACAATGCATACCTATCCTCAGTAGAGCAGCGTGGTGGGTCAATGCTATAAAACCCTCTCTCTTATGAGTGAGGAGGCCTGTGCCCAGTTGGACGTTAATCAAAAATAATATAGTGATTTTGCGTTCGTTTTAAACTAATAACGTCTTTTTTGTATTTTTTTATTGCTGACAGGTTAGCGCTTGACTGTAATCACATCTGATGGTAAGTGATGAGACAGTCTCAGACGGAAACAGCTTTAATCTGGTAAGAGCCAATTTACCTCTTATGGCGGTACGTCTTTGCTGATAGGTGATAGGTAACTAGCTACTGCCCGAGCTACCAGATCAGACTCAGAATTACCTCATTGGTCTAGTGGTTAGCATGTTCGACTACAGACATGAGGTCCTGGTTCGAGTCCCGGGTCAGGCCAGTTCTAAATCGATATTGAGGTTTCTATTAAGATTTTCTCAATATTTGCCCGAAGTTGGGAAAAATTTGGCGGTGTGATCCAGCCCCTTGCCTCGGAGAGCACGGTAAGCCGTCGGTCTTGCGCCTGATCTCTCTCCGATCGCGTTGGATCACCGACACATTGGACTATGTGAGTAAAGGAATAGAGAGTGCACTTGTGTACTATGCCTGCCAATCCGCAGTGAAACAGCGTGGTGGGTCTATGCTCTAATAACCCCTCTCTCATATGAGTGAGAAGGCCTGCGCCCAGCAGTGGGACGTTAATGGGCAGCTACTAATTACGACTGCGCCAACCAGGCTGACAAATTGTAATGTACAAATAAACTGTTTATTAAATGAATGTAAATGTAAAAAGAAAAACCCCTCTCCCATACGAGTGAGGAGGCCTGTGCCCAGCATAATGGGCTTACCTTTTTTTATAGAAATAATACTTATATCAATCACACAATTTTTTTGCATTTCGGTCAGCTTGTTTCCGCTGACCTAGGTTGAATCCCAACTAAATATAATCAAGGTTAGCTGATTTTTGTATATGATTCTTCTTTACGTGAAAATATGACTGAACTTTTTCTAAATTGCTGGGCTGATTTTGTGCTTCATTATTGGTTTAGATTGACAATGTGATAAAATAAATAAACGATTTGCCCATATTTCCAAGGGATATAGAAATACGCCTGCGAAACCGCTTCGTAAAGCTAATTATGTAAACCTTCTGCTTCTTATTTAATTAAATTAATATAAAGTATGAAATTGTGAAAACAAAAAGAAATACAAAACACAAGTTTTGTGCTTGAATATTAGTTTCAGGCACTACAAATTCATTGAAGTGCTGTTCAGTCAACAGCATTAAACTTGTTCCAAAGCTCTGTCCAATTAAAGGTGCTCGACGTAGAGGCGGAAGCCTGACTACTCAGTGACTTACAAGTGGTCACTTTATAAGCCCAACGGACTATGAAACTCCTGCTGTATCAGTTCTTTTATCTATACATATACAGGGTTATTGTTAATTCAACGTGTTCTCGTTAGGAGGTGACAGGGGTAACTATTTGCAATAATTAATCCCCATATACGTTATGCAAAAGTAAACCGTTTTTGAGTTGTGTCAACATTACCACTTCAAAAGTTTATTACAAAAAGTATCAATTTAAATCTCTTTATTTTTTTTTTTTTAATTTCAAAAAAATATTGACGTCATAACGTTTTTCGTGTCGCAGTTTAAAATGTGGACGAATTATTGTTGTTTATATACAGTATCTGCCTCATTGGTCTAAACTGCCTCATTGGTCTAGTGGTTAGCATTTTCGACTACAGACATGAGGTCCTGGGTTCGAGTCCCGGGTCGGGCCAATTGAAAAATCAATATTGAGTTTTCTATTAAGATTTTCTCAATATTTGCCCGAAGTTGGGAAGTTGGCGGTGCAATCCACCCCCGTGCCTAGGAGAGCACGTTAAGCCGTCGGTCCTGCGCCTGATCTCTCTCCGGTCGTGTCGGATTCCCGTCACATCGGACTTTGAGAGTGAAGCAATAGAGAGTGCACTTGTTGTGTACTGTGCCTGCCAATCGGCAGTGGAGCAGCGTGGTGGGTCTATGCTCTAAAACCCTCGCTCCTTGGAGTGAGGAGGCCTGTGCCCAGCAGTGGGACGTTAATGGGCTGCTACTTACTTGCTTACTTATATACAGTATACTATTATATTTCCTTAGTAAGTAACAAAGTAAGTATTCAAATATCTTTTGCTTTACATTTTTTGCGCTGTCATAAGGTTCATAAATTTTGTCTTTGTTCAAAGCTTTCACTTCCGCGCTATAATAATAATAGTTTGCTGTGACCCGTGAATTGTTTATGTAATATGACATTGCAACGTATCCCGGACGTTTGCTACGTTAATATTAATATTTCATAATAGATACACCAAAGCAAGCTTCGCTGTGATTACAGAGATGCCTGATTTTTGTCTAAAAGTTACAAGTTATTACGGAAATGTTATTTGTTCCACTGTCTTTGAAATCTTGTCAAAATTTGTTTACTCATTTTCGAAGGTGTTTGAGTTTTCTGTTCCTATATATATGCAAATATAGGTATAAAATGTATATGTCCAAGTTTGTCTTTGTCGAAAGTGACTTAACAAAATTGTCGCTTTAATGAACAAATAATACAAGCGTTGAGGGAGTTCCTAAGTACGTATAAGCGGATCGACGTTTATCCTCCTTTATACCTACTCCAGTCTCGTTAAGGGTCTACTAAATTTGCCTTTTTCTTTGTACTTGACGTTAATACAGCAACGGTAAAACCCCAAAAGCTTTATATTTAATATTAATTTTTTATGTAAAATGCGAAGTTCTAACCTTAATTCATCTGCTGATCTAATGGGTTAGACTATAGATAGTTGGGTGACAACACATAGTCTTTAAATCGCGACACTCGTTTTTTTCACCCATTATAACAAATATATTCGGAGTGATTTAAATATCTATAACAGAAATATACTAAAACTAATTTAATATTGAAATTAAACTCTAGATGTGATGCTTATGTAAGTGTGTGTGTGTGAGTTATATGCGTTTGCACGAATATGTACTCGTATAACTATGAAATAATTATAAAAAATCTGTATGGAATATTTGTGTAGAACCTCGCGAAAGTGATAATGTATTAAATTACGACTTCTTTTTCCTAGACTGAGTTGATTTAAAAGGAGATATTGCCATTCAATCCAAATGGAGGGGGCGGCTCTGTCAACCTAAAGCGGGCCATGAAACCGTATTGGCAATCCGGCTCGTATTAGAAGAATGGTTAAACAGAGCACATGGCGCAGTGACCTTCCACCTCGCGCCGGTTCTGTCGGGCCACGGTTGCTTTGGCAACTACCTGTGCGGAGTGGCTAGGTGTGAGCCTAACGAGGTGTGCCATGAGTGTGGCTGCGCCGATGACACGGCCAACACACGCTTGAGGCGTGCCCAACCTGGACTGTTCAGCGTGCCGCGCTCGTGGCGGTTATCGGTGTGTATCTTCCGCTCCCCACCGTCATTAGAATGATGGTGAGCAGCGAGGGAGCATGGTGTGCTACGCTCTCCTTCTGCGGGGATGTCATGACGCGGAAGGAGATGGCGAAACGATTGAGGGAGGCGAACGTGACCACTTCGACCGTTCGCAAGAGAAGGCAGGGAAGGAGGCGTGAGGCCCACGATCGCCGTCTCCCTTCCTAGTGGTGACCTTTGGGCAACGGAAGCGGGGTCCGTTGCCCAAAAAAGGGAAGTTCCGCGAGGTGGTTGGTGGCTTCTGTTGTCAGTGTTGTGTCAGTCGCGTTCTCGTGACCCCGTCTCCGAGTGATGTAGGAGCACCGCTGGGTTTTAGCTGGTATGAGTCCAGCATACCCTGTACCGTCCTCCCGAGTATCTCGGGTATCCACGAGGATTTCCCAGCGTTAAAAAAAAATTGCCATTCAATGAGTCTAATAGAAGAAAGATGATATTTTCCTATCTATGTAATCTGTTTCAGAGCGCAACTCATTCAGCGCTGGAATATTTTATGGTCCCAATAGAGTATCGGCACCGGGAATCATTAAGTATTAAGCTCTCTGATTTCGGATTTATTATCTCCCTTATGACAGACGCACATAGATGGGATTATTTTGCTGTAATTAATTAATGCTTTCCATAATTCATTTAGTATTATTATATCATGAGGTTTATTATATCTTGAGTTCATTCTTGGTTCATTCATTATATCTTGAAGTTTATATTCATACGCCGTAAGAATTTGATGATTTCATTACTGAAACGTAAAATATATTATATCAAATTAATATTATCAAATATACAAAGTAACGTTTTAGTTATAGTTCTGCCACAATGCTGTTTAAAAATGTTTATAAACATTAGAAAACATTTGTAAACAAAATTTTTATAAACTGCGAGCTGATGCCATGGCTTCAAGTGTTATAAATGTTCGTAATCATATCTATCAGTGTAGGAGCACTCAAATTATCTAACAAATTCGAACACAATGTAACAATTTCTAATGTTAACATTTTTAAATAGTAGTGCAGTGGCAGCACTATTACAGATACAACGACTTACGTCATAAAGAAAAGCCAACAGAAGTTACAAGCTTTTAGATTTACATGTGATACAAAATGCATTAAAGATGGAAAAAAACCTATAAAAAGGGAACGAGGATTATGAAAAATACCATTTAGAGACGACGTAGTGGGAATAAATAAGTCATGCATTTTATTGAAGTATCAATTTACTTAGTAGAATAAGTATATTCCTATTCTTCTAAATTATATCTCACTCTTTACTCTTCTTTGGATACAAATTGAATATATCTCGCTCTCATATGCTACTACCGATTATCCTTTCTTGTAAAACTTCCCACTAGTAAATAATCATTCCACCAATCACAGTCGACGTCAAAATAACAACTTCGAATGGAAGTTTTACTTTTCAAACAAAACTGGAAGAAGTTGCAAATTGTTTTACACATAAGAAACATACGTATAACACCCCCGCAACCCCCCTTCCGGGTGGAATTGCGGAAAATCCGTTCTTAGCCGACTTCTACTGGGCAAAAGGAGTATTCCTACCAAATTTCAAGTCTCGACGCCTTATGGTTCCAGAGATATCGTGATGACTCAATGAGGCAATAGTTAACACTCTCACAACCCCCCTTGCGGGTGGAATGTGGTAAAATCCGTTCTTAGCTGACCTCTACTCGTAAAAAGGAATATTCCTACCAAATATCAAGTCTCGACGCCTTATGGTTCCAAAGATTTGTTGATGACTCAATAGATAAATTGATTACTATTTGTTAGATTCTATTATATAACACATTATTTCATCTTAGTACTATTTTGATAAGGGCGAAGACGATATTACAAATAAAAGTTATAAAGAAACTGCTACTTCCTTCTACTGAATTGTGATTTAACCTTGAATGTGCCCAAAATTAAATTATTTCTATTTATGTTCTTTTTCGCAATCGCCTTGGTTTGACAAAATATCAAATAAATGATACCATCTTCCTCCCTATTATCAATCATCTAGCATGCGAAAGTTTGTGATAAGTACCATTACTTTTCCGAGTTTTGATCATAAACTAAATATATTTATCTCGAAGTGTGACAAGTTGTCAGTGTAAGTAGACAAGTGATGGATGCGCGGGTAATGCTCAACGCGTTCCCAACAACGGACTAACTTAAATGAACTTACGACGCCGTATTTACATGACCTTGTCCGTAAAAGCTTTGTGTAATTTACATTGGAAACAAAAATTTATGTAAATATAACAACATGCGCCTCATCTCTCTTCGATCGTGTCGGATTACTGTCATATCGGACTATGTGAGTGAAGGAATAGAGCAGCGTGGTGGGTCTATGCTCTAATAACCCTCTCTTATATGAGTGCGGAGGCCTGTGCCCAGCAGTGGGACGTTAATGGGCTGCTACTTACCTCATAACAACATAGAATGCAGCGTCACGAAGATGACGTCGTTTAAAGTTTAGGCAGTTTTAATATTTACAAATAACATATGGCATTTTAATTTACAACTCGTCATTTAATAATTTAATATATTACTTTTCAGAAAATAACAATATTTCATAAGTTCTCTTTCATAGGCCAAAACAAGATTTAATGTGGCAACAAAACACGTGACATTTTTATTTACAATTCGTCATTTGAGATTTCAATATGTTGTTTGTATCCAATTTCGAAACTTCTAATATTTCAATGACAATTAAATTAATGAAATTCCTAACATATCTTCCTAAGATTTGATATAAACAAGACTTTTAGTTTGCTAAAAAAAGTTTCACTTATGACATGTGTAACAGTAGTTTCGCGCAACTTCAATAATAGAAAAGATGTTTTTAATTGTTTATCACTTGGTTAACCACTTTTTTTCTCGGGGAAATGCTCTTATGCACAAACCCCGACCCTTGAGTCAGAATGAGGCACCAGGGGTTTAAGTCCGACTTAAACTCCTTCACAAGAAAATACAAATCGCAATTTAGATATTAGCGTAATTTCAATGATCATATCATACCATTTATAAAACTAGATCATCACTTTTCTGTAATGTTATAACTATTAAAACAAGACGCTTAAAACATTAAACTATTACAAAAAAATAGAGTAATAAATTATCAATAAGATATTACGAAATTGGACTAAAATCCTACTTCACTCGACTTAACTTTTTATACGTAGGGGCCTTATTTATATTCAAAAATATATACTAAAGTAGTTGGTGTTACGAACCTTTACACTTTTGCATTGACATTATATATTTTTTATATAGTGTATTAGAATGTAATGTTTATATCTAATTCTTATTTATAATAAACTTTATCTTCATTATTGTCTTAATAAAAAAACTGCCATGCGTATCTATATTTATGATATTGTTTGTTAAACATATGTAAATACATCTGAAGGCCTCGCTGGTGCAGTGATGAGAGCTCTCGTTGCTAACAGACGTGCTAGATTGCCTGTAACCAGTATAACGAGCGTCCGATTTAGACTGTATTATCACTTATCATATGAAAACCAAGAATATGTTTAAAATAATTTAACACATTCTTCTTTTAAAGTTTATTGCGCTTTCGTAGATTTAGAAAATGCCTATGATCGAGTGTGAGGAATGAGACGTGGTCAACGTTATCTACGCATGGGGTAAGCGGTTGTCTGATTCAAGCATTGAAGTCTCTCTATGAGGGTTGCTTGTGTCCTGACAAAAGAGGTGTTCGACAGGGATGTGTTGCGTCACCATGGCTGTTGAACCTACTCATGGATAAATGTTTGACAGATTTAAAAGAAAGTATGTATGGGTTAAGAATGAATGAATTACTCATCAAATGTTTACTCTACGCTGATGATCAAGTAATACTTGCGTCATCCGCTAATGAGCTACAGGAGATGCTAAATATTATGAATGAAGCTTTGAAAGGGAAAGGAATGAAAGTGAATGTAAACAAAACGAAAGTTATGCTTTTTGAACGAGATGAATCTATGATGAATGGCAATATTTTGATAGATGGGGAACAAGTGGAAGAGGTGAAAGAATTTGTATACTTGGGATCTAAATTTACAAAAGATGGAACATGTGAAAGTGATATCGAAAGGAGAGTGAATGCAGGGAATATGGTAAATGGTGCTCTGCATGCTTTTATGAATAGCCAGATGGTGTCTCAAAGGGCTAGACTGGCAGTGCATGCTGGAGTGTTGGTGCCAACACTTATGTATGGTAGTGAAAGTTGGGTATGGCAGAAGAATCACAAAAGTAAAATAAATGCGGTAGAGATGAGAGCGTTGAGAAGCATGAGTGGATTAAAACTGAGTGACAGAGTGAGAAATAGTGTGATAAGAGAACGTTGTGGTATAAAAGAAGACGTAGTGACTAAAATTGAAAAAGGTATGCTTAGATGGTTTGGGCATGTAGAGAGAATGAATGAAAGGAGACTGACAAAAAGGATTTATGAGTCAAGAGTGAATGCGAAAGTTGAAGAGTGAAGACCAAGGCGAACGTTCCTGGACCAAATCCAGAACATTTTAAATAACGGCCAGGTCAAGAGTACTCTAAACCGACGAACTTGTATGAAAAGTTTTATGAGAATGAAAGAAGCGAAGGAGATATGCAAGGATCGTGGCAAGTGGAAGAATGTTGTCTCTGCCTACCCCTATGGGAATGAGACGTGATGCTCTGTATGTAAGTATGTATTCTTTTTAAGTTTCAGCTGACGATATCATCAATTGTTGAATATTTGCAAAGATTGATTATGATGCGGAAGACATTTGAAGTTTTTTTGTGAAGTTTATAAATTGGCTAATAATGAAATAATATAATAGTTAACGTAAACCTCACTGATGGAGGAGCGATGAGCGCCATTGGTCTCCGTAGAGCGGGCAATTACCCGGCCGAGTGACGGATCGGCCGAGACCCGCTGGAGGTAAAACGCACGTGACCGGTCCGACCCGATATTGATTGCTGCCTGAGAGTAATGTGGATACAATGTCACATAAGTTTTATTGTTGAGAACGGAATGATCCAATTATCGAGAAAGTATAAATCCTTGTACACGCACAAATTCGTAAATGTCGAGTCGTTTTATGTTTATACGAAAAACCCAAAGAATCACACTAATGTTACACTTTTATAATGAATATTGATGAGATATGGTTAACATAATGCTCAGATCTGATGACCACATTGCAAAAATGTCTTGCTATGGATATAAAGAAAAGAAAACGTGTTAGACCGTTAATCATATAATTGACGAGTGTCCACATCGACGTGAAATATTTCGTCGTCGTCTCAACCGATGGACGTCCACTGCTGGGCAAAGGTTTCTCTTAATGAATTCCACTGGGCACGATCTTGCGTCACTTGTATCTAGCGGCTGTAGGCGACGTTACTGATATTCATCGGTCCACCTGGTGGGAGTTCTGCTGATGCTGCGTTTTTAGATGCGACATCGCCACTTTAGCGCCTTCAGGCCTCAACGTCCATCAGTTCTGCGAACTTAGTGCCCCGCCCATTGCCACGTGCCACTACGTCGGTGATTTCATCACGTAGAGAAACCCCGAGCATAGCCCTCTCCATTGCCCGCTGAGTGACTCTGAGTCTTCTTGCCAGGCCCATAGTCAGCGGCCATGTCTCGGAACCATATGTAATCGCTGGCAACATGTACTGTTCAAAGACCTTAATCTTCAGGCACTGAGAAATTGTGGATTAAGATATCCCATAGTTTTCAGAACGCTGCCCATTCGAGTTGGATTCGGCGGTTGACCTCTTTTTCAAAGTTGGACCTACCTAATTGGTTCGTGTGTCCCAAATCAAACGGCTGATGCGAGGTAGTGGCGCAGCTATATTGGCCTTGGCCGCTACTTTTCGGCTATGCGATAGGTGGATGAAAAATGTGAGGCAAAGTAAAAAAGTTCCACATTAAAATTCTGTATATGCGGGAAGCAATTCCGGGTGATGTCACAAGAGACCTTTCTGGAGAGCATAGTTGGCGCAATGCTCACTAGCGAAAGGAAGTGGAGGGCTGTGGCCTGCTTCTGCGATACTGTTGTTTCGCTGCAGGAATCTCATGAGAGGCAAAGGGGGTACGCTACATACGCTCCTCTCCCTTGCGCTTCTCCTTCCTAAGTACCAGGGTAGATTGTGTCTACCGATCCTTTGTTTTTTCACTCCAGGATGTGAAGGTTTAATTGCTGGGTTTAATGAGTATTTTGTCTTATTTTATTTATTTCCTGCGAGCCCCACAGTCCCGATTAGATTTTGTCTGATGAGAGTGCGAGAGTGCGGCATTTCCTAGCGGAATAAAGATTTCTGCGTTATGTGTTAGCTTGTTAATCCGTAAAGCAGTGTTGTGGGTCTAAACTACAAATACTCTCTGTGTTTAATAACGAACCACTATGTACTGTAATGCTAATTCGTCAGAATCTTTGACGGAAATAGCCGTGAAAACTATATATAAAAATTGGCTATTCTGGCATAGGCTTTCCTGTCATTCTTAGGATTAGGGCAAACACTATATAAGATAGATATATAAGAAAGTCAGTTTTTAGATAATATAACAATACTTAAAAATTTTAAGGCAAAAACAAACATCGTCTCTGCCTGCCAAGTTTATACAAACCATGTCAGTTTTTGCATAATGTAAGTAAACAATATTAATTTCGCACGAAGAGAGGCGAGAGTACAAATAATGGTACGACTATTGTATTCAAGTTGCTATGAGGAAAATGAAATGTATTGTTGATGAAAAACGAAATTCAATGTCATTTTATGTTAACTTCCACAATGCTATATTTAATAACTGCGTAAATTAAGCATAAGGTATATAATATATTTATATTGTTCTAGCAAAGCCCCGCGGTTTCACTCGCGTAGATACCTATCTCGTGGTAGTGGAAAGTCTCACTAAGTTGGACTATAGATATATTTCCGTTAACATAAAAGTTTTATTTGACTTTTTTTCAGAGTATTAGATACACAGTTACATTCATAATTTAATCAATATACATATTTTACTCCACCACGACCTACTAACTGTTTAAGCTCCTGGAGTGGAACGGACTGGGCATCGACATCAACGGCGAGTACATCGCTCATCTAGGGTTTGCCGAGGACGTGATCATATGGCAGAGACTCAATGCAATGCTCGATAACCTCAGCAGAGCTTCTCGACAGGTGGGCCTAAAAATGAACATGCATAAGACAAAAGTTATATCCAATATCCATGTTCCGCTCCACCCAGTCATCGATGAGAATTCAGGTCTCGAAATTGTTGACGAATACACATACCTGGGACATATAGTCCAGCTAGGTAGGTCCAATTTCGAGAAGGAGGTCAACCGCCGAATCCAACTCAGTTGGGCAGCGGTTGGGAAGCTACGCCAGATGTTTTTGCCCGATATCCCTCAGTGCCTGAAGACCAAATTCTTCGAACAGTGCGTGTTGCCAGTGATGACCTACGGCTCCGAAACGTGGTCGCTGACTATGGGCCTTATACGAAAGCTTAGAGCCACTCAGCGTGTGATCGAGAGGGCTATGCTCAAAGTTTTTCTACGCGATCAAATCAGAAATGAGGAGATCCGTAACAGAACCAAAGTCTCTCTCATAGCCCTACGAATCGCGAACCTGAAGTGGCAATGGGCGGGGCACATAGTCCGACGGACTGATAGATTTTGGGGCCCGAAGGGGCTGGAATGGAGACCCCGCATCGGACGACGCGATAGGAAGACCCCCACAAGGTGGACCGACGACATAAATCGACGAGGGTCGCCGGTAGCCGCTGGAGCCAAGCGGCTCTAATCGGGCCTTGTGGACATCATCACGTGAGACCTATGTCCAGCAATAGACGTCCATATCTTGAAGCGACGACGACGACTCTACCACGAATATATATCTGACTAATACATGTTTAGATTTGTAATATAATTTACATAGAATGTCCGACATTAGCAAATTTAAAAATACTCTACAGATATTGCAAAAAATCTTGATATTAAGTAGGTAAGAAAATAATTTTTAAAATCGCTCCAGTAATTTTTAGCTTAATTATTATTGATTGTTAAAAATAAAAACAAAAATTCAAAATGCAAACCTTTCTTCTGTAATATTGAAGCAGAAATTTATTTCTAGAACTTAATTGTCTCAAAACTTCCCTATATACAAAATTTAACGTAGTTTTCTTTGGATTAGGAGTTCGACTTGGGACTTCGATTTTTTAATACGTTATACATTTTCAATGGTATGTCCGATTTTAATAGTTTAAAAAGTATTTCGCAGGTATTTACACATAAAAAATATCAATTAATATGGTTTGATTATTGTCGACACTTTTATTAACTTTGAAAACGTAAAAGTAGTTATAGTGGCTTAACCACAGTAGTTGAACATATGGTATTGCGGACTTTATTGTAGATATTAAGACGTTTTATAATATTGTAGAATTTTTTTGTTGTATCATCATAGTTAATCTCTTACCTATTAAGAAAAAAATTGTCTTAGCTAACTCGCTCGTTTTACCCATATTAGATTATGCTGATGTGTGTTATTTGGATTTATCCGAGAATTTACTTAACAAACTAGAAACACTACAAAACCTCTGCATTCGGTTTATCTTTGGCCTTCGAAAATATGATCATGTCTCTCATTATCGCACTCGGCTGAAATGGCTACCAATCCGATCGCGCAGAAATTTACATGCTCTTGCTCTCCTGTATTCCATACTTTTTTACCCCCACACACCATCATATTTAAAATCACGCTTTACTTTTACGGAAAGAGATAATCGTTTACAATTGCGCTCGCATGGTGACTTGAAACTTAATACTCCTCATTGTCGGACGATGTGCTATTGGAATTCCTTCACGATTAAAGCTGTGAATTTGTGGAATGATCTTCCACGATTGATTAGACAATCTGAATCCTTGACTATCTTCAAGAGACGTTTGAAAGAATTTTATCTTAGTAGTGCACAATAATTACGTTTGTATATTTAGATGTGTATGTATGTCTATTAAATCATATATGTATGTATGTATTTATGTAGTCTATATAATTATTTGACTATATGTGTATGTATATGTATGTGTGTGTACGTGCATTTCTAGTAGTAGAAATTATAGTAGGATGTTTTATTGCACTTACCCAGTAATTTCATGGGCTACTATCTCCAAGGTTGTCTGGAGGAGATCGCTTTAAGCGATAAGACCGCCTTTGTACACTCAAATCTGTATGTTTGTGTGCAATAAGAATAAATAAATCAATAGTTTCCGCAGCACGCGACGACAAATGTTATGTAATTTTTTCATACCTTGAGTTACATCAATGCGTTTTTATTAGGGATCCCTTCATTTTCTAGAAAGTAATATAGCCTATGCCTATGTGAAAATGCAGCTTTCTATTGGTGAAAATTTTTTTGAAATCGGTCCAGTAGTTTTTGTCAGAAGATTTTTACGTACAAAAACACATATGTTTCCTCTCTATAATACTAATGAAAGCTTGTGAACGTAGCGTTTTTGTAACAATTCTATTTCAATGTTTTGCAGTGTTATTGTTACGTATTTTTTCAACCTTGCATTTGTATATTTTTTTTACTGTTACCATAATCAACTTATAACGAAACATCGCATCCAGGATCGGAAAAAATAATATGAAACACATCGGAGCCGTCAGAAAATATTATCTACTCAGTTATATTGGCTATAAATTAGATTGGTCAGAAATCAGAAAGCCCGTGTAGCAGATTATACTGATGTTAAACAATCTTTTTTTTTGTAATTTGTTAATGATGCGTTAAAAGGTCAGACCGCTGGGCTTAACATTTAATGGGGGAATTTTTAATAAAAGGTTTAATGATGTACAGTTGTGATCTCCACACTACAGTTACCTCGCGTTAAGAATGCAGTGAGTCATCATAGTTGATCCGCTTTGCCCCGCTCCCAAACCAATCTAATCTTTTCAAATTACAAGGTCAAGGTTTTTACGGCCTTGCTGGCGCAGTGGTGCGAGTAATCGCTTTGCTAGTAGAAGTCTTGGGTTCTATCCTCGGTAAGATGAATTTAAGAAGTTGCATTTTCTAATTGGATGGGTCTGGAATGGTGGGAGGCTTGGCCGTGGCTAGTAACACTCTACCAGCAAAGACGTACCACCAAACAAAGAGATTTTTGTTCCGGTACGATGCTGTGTAGAAACCATAAGAGGTATATCGTTTCTTACCAGATCAGGTGGGATCACTGGTTGCATTCTTAACGCGAACAAACTGTATGTAACATGTGTGGTGAACAGAGCTTTATAACTACATAGATCTTTAATAATATAAACATGTACTTCTAGTGACGCCCGACATTGATAACTTAAACTAATCTAAGTTTGACTATTTGATATTCAAATTGTTTAACTTGAGAAAAGCTTGGGTTATTATTTAAATGTTATGTAAATTAATATGATAACGTAAGGAAAGGTTATTTATTAATGCAATCATTGATTGATTAAGTTTTACGTTATATACCTACTCACTGTCAATGGTATATGTCTATCGCACTTTAAACATTGAGTAGAGATAGGGGGAAGCGTTTGTTAGAAATACGGCTAGCGTTGTTAGCGCTGTGTTAGAGTGAGAGAAACTAGACAGACTGGCGCTGTAACGCGTTTCATAACTAGGTGGTTTACCCTTCCTTATATTATATTTGTTTCCTTTCAAATAAAGCTCGTTTTTGAAGGTCTTTGTAACGTGCCTTTGTAACTTTGTAGCTTTAGTAAATCTCAGACTCGATTCACGGCCGTGAAAATTTAGAAAACTTGTGTATTTCAAATTATACAGATTGTGATTGGTGAAAACTTTGGTTGAGGGGATTATTATCTTGTGTATACCAATTTAGATTCTATTATATTACTATCAGGGGCGATCAGAGTCGTTAGACTATTCTGTAAACAGTAAAACGAAAATGGTCGTGGAAACTAAGGCAAATGAATGAAATAGTCAAAGTATCAAGTCAAGAAAATTAAGGGATATTTATTATTTAAATTTTCGTAGACTCCCTTTAGAGTAATTAAATTATACGTAAGTTAAATTTACGTAAAATAAGTCTAAAGACAATTTTCCTTGATCTTTCTTACCTTATTTAAGAAAGTATTCCATTAATTTTTGTTTATCTTTGATTATGCGAGCTATACGAAAAATACTGTCCCTTTAACTAAATATTGTATATTAGTTAAACAAGCCCACGCTTTGCTGTGGCTCATTCTAGTGTTACTTATATGTTAGACTTTATGTTGTCACGATAATGACGTGTCAGTTTCAATGTGGCATTATGCTGACGTTTTACTGTGATGTGATTTTGTCTTATCTATCGTATTATTTTGCGATGTTATGATATGCATTTTTATTTTATGTGCTATTTGTAAGGGATTATTGATTTCTATTTCAAATTAAGCTCCAAATACAGCACTTATGAATGTCAAAACACAATACATAACAAGACAAGTGCTTTTACTTGTCTTATTATGAGCACATTATCTGTCTCTATGTGAATAAAACGACAATTATTTAACTTTTCTTTTTTAATTTTTCCTACCTAGTTATATATATATGGATATATGGTATATTTGTATCTATTTTATTCCATAAATTGGTCACCACATTCTACACCCTTCTATTTTGTCACAGTGTCTCTTGACCAAAGTTTGTCTGGAAGAAATCGCTACATAGCGATAAGACCGCCTAATTGTACTGTTTTGTATTTTATTTTAAGTATTTCCTGTATTTTTCTTGTGATATACAATAAAAGTGTCGAGTCGAGTGAATGAAAGGACACTGACAAAAGGATTTATGAATCAAGAATAAAGGGGAAGACCAAAGCGAACGTTCCTGGACCAAACCCATGACATTTTAAATAAGAGCTAGGTGAAGAGTAATCTAAACCGACGAACTTTAATGAAATATGTATGAGAATGAAAGAAGCGAAGGAGATATGCAAGAATCGTGGCAAGTGGAAGTTTCTGCCTACCCCTATGGAAATGAGACCTGATGCTATGTATATGAAGAAATGAAGAAGTTTGCATGAAGTCATAACAAACAGTCCAAATGACCACTGTTGTAAATATCAAATAGGATAGAAGTATTAACAAACGAAAACCGTATACAAGCTCCCAAGGTAAAACGAGAACATGTGATTGTTAAATAACAATAAATAGACCCTTAGGTAGAGCCTATTAATTTCAACAAGGGCTGTGCGTCCATATCACAACAGTCATCCATATTGAAGCCACATGTCGGACAATTCTATACCGTCCCAGATTATGCTTATTATTACGGGCCTTGTTACAGAGATCCGGATCAATTGATCGTATGAGATTCGTTATCTAAAAGGTTAAAGGAGATACAATGTTATTTATCCGGAAACCTATAGGATTTTCTAATTTTTTCATAAAAGTATCGAAATAATATTTTTGTTGCAAAAAAATAAAACTGCAGTGACGTAGCGAATGAGAGATTTCATCGCAGACTGATTATTTTTCAAGTTTATATATGATGGAATGGGCTGGCGGATTATTGGTTTTTCAGCACAGTGAAGTCAGCAATGCTGACGTCAATCTTGACGGCTGGCAAATTTGACGGCCTCGCTGGCGCAGTATTGCGAGTATTCGCTTTGCTAGTGAGATCCCGGGTTCGATCCCCGGTAGAATTGGACTTGTGGGAGGCTTCGGCCGTGGCTAGTTACCACCCTACTAGCAAAAACGTACCGCCAAACAAAGAGATTTGTGTTCCGGTACGATGCTGTGTAGAAACCGTAAGGGGTATATCGCCTCTTAACAGAATAGCGCGCTTCCATCTTAGACTGTATCATCACTTACCATCAGGTGAGATCACAGTCAAGCGTTAATCTGTCAGCAATAAAAAAAAATCTCTTAAATATTGTCGTAATTCTGATTTTTATAAATCACTTTATTACATTTAATTGAAATACACATTAATAACAATAGTATAGTGCTCCGTTCTGTTAGACTACTCGCATCAGAATGTCTCGAGAAACAATGAACACTCACTTTTATAGCCTAAGACTGGGGCACCTGCTTATAGAAGTGAAGTAAATACAATAAATAATGATTTTAACATTAAGAAAATGATTAAGGGAATGCTTGCAATGTTGTAATTAATGCCTCTAATTAATGTTGATGTATTGGCCCGATATATAACTATCGTTCGTACGCGTTAAAAATACAGTGAGTTACCTAATATAAAATAAACTTTTGCTGGCACAGCCCCGTCCTCTAGCTGTAAACTTTACCTTGTAATTTGAAAATATTTCATTGGTTAGCCGAAAAATTNACGGCTGGCAAATTTGACGGCCTCGCTGGCGCAGTATTGCGAGTATTCGCTTTGCTAGTGAGATCCCGGGTTCGATCCCCGGTAGAATTGGACTTGTGGGAGGCTTCGGCCGTGGCTAGTTACCACCCTACTAGCAAAAACGTACCGCCAAACAAAGAGATTTGTGTTCCGGTACGATGCTGTGTAGAAACCGTAAGGGGTATATCGCCTCTTAACAGAATAGCGCGCTTCCATCTTAGACTGTATCATCACTTACCATCAGGTGAGATCACAGTCAAGCGTTAATCTGTCAGCAATAAAAAAAATCTCTTAAATATTGTCGTAATTCTGATTTTTATAAATCACTATTACATTTAATTGAAATACACAATAATAACAATAGTATAGAGCTCCGTTCCGTTCGACTACTCGCGTCAGAATGTCTCAAGATGCAATGAACACTCACTTTTATAGCCTAAGAGTGGGGCACCTGCTTATAGAAGTGAAGGTAGATACAATAAATAATGATTTTAACGTTAAGAAAATGATTAAGGGAATGCTTGTAATGTTATAATTAATGCCTCTAATTAATGTTGATGTGTTTGCCCCGATATATAACTGTCGTTCGTACGCGTTAAAAATACAGTGAGTTACCTAATATAACATAAACTTTCGCCGGCACAGCCCCGTCCTCTAGCTGTAAACTTTACCTTTTAAATTGAAAATATTTGATTGGTTAGCCGAAAAATTATGACTCACTGCATTCTTAACGCAAACTAACTATATGTTAATACTTTTACTGCCTCGTTGAGTCAATGGTGTGTATACTCGCTTCGCTAGCAGAGGTCCCGATTTCGATTCCCAGCAGGACAAATTAAAGAATATTTTAATTTGTCTGAGTCCTAACTGGGTGGAGGCTTCGGCCGGGGCTTTTTTAAACCCTACCGGCAAAGACGTACCGCCAAGCAAAGGGTGTTCCGGTACGATGCTGTGTAGAAATATATCGCCTCTTAACAGATTTCAATAAAAGAACTAGTTGACCCTCTCCACTACGTCTAGCAATTAAAAATGAGAAGTGATTTTAGGAGCTTTTGACAACCAATTTTCAGACTTATCAAACATACACAAAGAAATTCATAAAAAAAATCAACAAAGCCAACCAGTGGTACGTTTATAAACACTGTGACAAGAGATTTTATATATTTGAAGAAATAAGTTAATATTTATCTTAGAAACTTCGTTTCTTATTAAAAAAAACACACACACAAATACCTTTTACTGAAGAAGAAAGCATAAATATTGTAGCTAGAAAAAAATATCACAACTTCAAAAGATTTAATACAGAACTAACTAGCTTTTCTTTAGTCTACTTTGAATTACAAACATGATGTATTTTCAACATCAACGAAACTAGAGGAGCAAGTTGAAAAGTATACGTAGAAGATATTAAAAATACAATGTGCTTTTCGTACGCAGTGTTTTTATTTCAAAATTAATTTGAATCTCTATAAGCAGCGAATTCGTTACCGAGTTTATAAAATGGAAATGTCGAAGCCTCTAAGGCCAGACTTATTATAAAATGCATTTTCCTAAATTCCTCCTACCGAGGATCGAATCCGGAACTTCCGTTAGCAAAGCGACTACTTGCATCACTGCGCCAGTGAGGCCATCGAGCTAGTCTAAACTATCTAAATCCATATTATAAAGAGAAAACATTAGTGTTTTTGTATGTAATGATGATGATGGTAACTAAAAAGAATTCAAAATACCCGAAAACCTCTTGTATCGGGAGTGACCGTATAAATAATATATAAATGTGTCGGAGAATAAGAGAGAACGGAGAAGCATAAAGCACAGGGGCGTAGGGTTCTCCGCCGACATCAGAAGTTTTTATAAATTGGATCCATTATTTAATTTCTTATTCTGTGGGCGTTAGTGGGTAATGGTGCAATCAAACACTTTGTTAATTAACTCTGATTATAATGTTCAATCACTTAATGTTCCCGATATCAATTTACACAAACTAATTAACACTAATAGCTAGGAACGCGACAGTTTCAATAGTCGACCACTCCGGCCGACCGCCGCTCGGGAACTGCCGAGAGACGGGCCGGACTGCCACTTATTAACTCTGTCCACGCCGATAGATGGCGCCAGCGTTCCACAGACATCTGCCCTCCGACAAATATAATATAATCAATCAAACAATCAATCATTATTAACATAGAAACACAATTGCATCATCAATATCCATTACCATTGAATGTAATAATAATAATAATCTTTTATTTACTTCAAAGTATGTTATGTACAAGAACTAAAATAAATTAAGTACAAACAACACAATATAACACTAGAGTAATGTATGAAAAACATCTGTCCCTAAACTAGGAATGAACCTGTATTTTAGGCGACAGCGCTCTCCTCGCAAATACTTATACAAACAAAGACTATCAGCCAAAAGCTAAGCTTAGAAATTAAATTAAATACATTTTAAAAAAGAAACGGTAAAAATAAAGAAATACGGTGTAGAAATGAGTTTGTGCACGTGAGTGTGTATATATATATATATATATATGTGTGTGTGTGTGTGTGTGTGTGTGTGTGTGTGTGTGTGTGTGTGTGTGTGCGTGTGTGAGTGTGTACGTATGTTATAAATAGTTTTGTTTAATAACATTCTAATACTTACTAATATTCTAATAGTTTTTCACAGTCATGGTATGTTTGTGTGAGTAACCACTCTTTCACAGTTTTTTTTAATTTAAATTTCGACAAGGGATGTATGTTTAAGGTTTTGTTTATTTTGTTATATATTCTCGAGCCAATTATGTAAAATTGTCTCCCAGCTAGTGTACTTCTATGTCTTTCTGTGCGGAAAACAATATCTAATCTTCTGTTTTGGTCGTATTTGTTGTAACTAATAGTATTATGCATACGTTGTATGGTCTGGAATATAAAAAGTTGGCGGACTGTCAGAACTTTGCAGTCTTCATATAATTTATTAGTTGCAAATCGAAAAGGTCGATTTGTCATCACTTTTAGAATTGACCTTTGTGCCCTTTCTAGCGGTAGCAAAGAGGTTTTATTACTACCACCCCATACCGATACACAATACGAAAGCAAAGATTGAACTACAGCGTGATAAACCATGAAGATAGTTGATCTACTAGCCGTTGGCTTGAGTTTTTTAAATACAAACATTAGTTTTCTCACTTTTGAAGTCAATTTAGTTATATGCAATTTCCAAGACAATGTGCTATCAATATGTAATCCAAGATATTTTACACTGGAAACATTTTCTATATATGGACATGGACAATCTTTATGTTCAAGATTTTTACAGTTATGCAATTTTAATGTACATTCAGCAGCACTTGGTAAAGATGAGGGTGACGGCGAAAATGTAAGAAATTTAGTTTTACTAACATTGAGGCTGAGCAGATTTGCAGACAACCAAAGTGATATTTTCTCAAGAGCATATTGTGAATTTGTAAATGTATTTTCCCATGTGTCGCCAGTAATAAGCAGAGCTGCATCATCTGCATAAGCTATTGTCTTACAGTTAGGGATAGATAGGCGACAGAGGTTGTCTATGTAAATATGAAATAGCGTGGGACCTAAAATGCTACCTTGCGGCACACCATAAGTCAAACGCATGTTATCACTCACGTACTGATTTATTTTGATTTGTTGAGTACGATTTGTTAGATAATCTTGGAACATTGCCAGCGATAAACCTCTAATACCAATTTTATTCAGCTTGGCCAGTAGTAACGGAATGGAAACAGTGTCAAAGGCTTTAGATAAATCTAAAAATAGTCCAATACATTTTAATTTTTGGTCCACGGATCTGACAAAAGTTTCTGTTAGATCAAGGGCAGCATCTTCAGTACATTTCCCTTTTCTGAAACCATATTGATTAGAAGATAGGAGATTTTGTTTTTCTAAGTAGCTAAGTAATCTATTGTTTAATACCTTCTCTAAAACTTTAGATAACGCCGTGAGGATCGATATAGGTCTATAGTTGTTGACACTGTTTCTATCACCATTTTTATATACTGGAGTAACTAGTGCTTTTTTAAAACTGCCTGGAAAGATGCCCATAGATATAGAGAGATTACAAATTCTGCTTATTGCTGGAGCCAGCACGATACAACTATCTTTTAGAACTTTCGTTGGTATCTCATCCCAGCCAGCTGCTTTTTTATTTTGAAGACTCCTTATAATAGATTTAATTTCCATATGATCAACTGGTAAGATGACAAAAGAATCTACTGGAGAGAGAGAATTCTGCATAATATCAGTTGTATAGTTGTTTGTTTGTGACAAAATTTGAGTTGCAAGTGTATTTCCTATTTCAACAAAATATTGGTTAACGTAATTTATAGATCTATTAGGGTTGGACTGTAGATTTAATAATTCCGTAGGAGGAGACGACGATGGAGTAATGTTTACGATATTCTTTATGACATTCCAAGTTCCCTTTGTGTTATTTTTTGTCTTTTCAAATTCTAATTTTTCGTAGTTTCGTTTAAGTCGTTTTAAGAGGTTATTACAAAAATTCCTATATCTATGGAATACAACTTTTAAAGTTTCATTGTCAGGTGAAGCCCTATGTTTATTATGTAAACGATCGCGATGTCTGATACATTTTAGTAGCCCCGGCGTAATCCAGGGTTTTATAATACGATTTTTCCGTGGTATGTGTACTTTTCCAGTGTTTAATTTAATAATGTTGGTAAGAGCGTCTATTAACAAATTAGCAGCAGTGTTTGGATCTGTAGAATTCAATACGTTATCAAAGCTATATACGTCGATGCACTTTTTGACACTCTCATAATTAATTATATAGCGGTCGTTTATAACATATTGCCTAGGCATTTTCATTTCTATGCATATGATTTCTGGTGAATGATCTGTGACAGAAGCATCTAGAATTAAAGTCATATTTTTGAAAGATGATTTTACTAGAATATGGTCGATACAATTTTCCCCATGAGTTGGAAAGAAGTGCGATGACAGGAAGATGGCTATAAATAAGATTTAGGTAGTCCTGAGAACGATTGTCGCTGCTTGTTTGGGATATATTTATATTTATATCACCCGCGATAATAACGGACTCATAAGGCCTCATGCTGTCAAGAAGCAGATTAAAACTGTTTAGAAAATTATCAGCTTTTTTGAAAGAAGGTGACCGGTATATAGCAATAAGACATAATTTATTGTTTAAAGTACACATAACTGAGCTTGCGTCAACTAAGGAAGGGTACGATATGTTGAAATTAAGCTCATTTTTAATGTATAGAACGATGCCGTCACTACGGTTTAAGAAATTTTTTGAGCAATGCGTTGTGTAACCAAGTAAAGTAGGTACATGTGTGACATGCATAAGCCAACACTCAGTTAAGACAATGATATCAAGTTGAAAGTTTATTCGTTCCAGTAGTACTTGGAGTCCTTCAAAATTTGCGTTTATACTTCGAATATTCATTTGAAAAATTTTTAAAGATTTTAAGTTGTTAGGAATAAGATTGCTACACATTTCAGCTTCACACTGATATGAATTTACATTTCCTACATACTTGAGATCAGATATTATATCATTCAAATGGGAATCCAGAGTGAGAGATTATATTTTAGAGTTGAACAAAGATTAAGTGACCGGCTAATATAGCCATGAGTAACAATATATGTCGACAGTATTTTAAATCGCGGGCGAAATTTTTGATTCAGAGGGTTTTTTTTAGAGGCTACTATAAAATAAATTGTGAGAGAGTATGTTAGTATATGTGAGTGTATGTGTAAACAAGTTGATCTGCAAGTGGTATGAAAATGTTTTTGGAACAATAACATAATTTTTAAAAATAAGCATAAGTTCATATTAATACACATGCATAAACAGATAGTCCATATTAGCACAGTGGAATTACAGTAATGATAAATTTTCACTAAAGATTCGGTTTCTAGTCATTCAGGACTAGCTTTTAGTTTTGAGAGATCCTCTTCAGTGTCAATGCGAATTTGTGGGGCACCTTCTTGCTTGCGAAGGTAAATAAACCCACGAGATATCCAGCAAAAGGAGAATTGATGAGTCTTCGCAAAATCACGTGCTAAGAAAAACATTCTTTTACTCTTGCGTGTTAAAACGTCTGAGATATATACTGCTCGAGCCGGGCCGGCAATATTTAAATTCATAGTATTGAGTCTGAATGTAAAACACAATTTCCATTAAGACATAAATAAGACAAGGTTTATATATTACAGAAATTTACTTAGCATTGTATCGCAGAACAGCCCAATTAACTAACACAATTAACTTGAAACTGAGAACAGAGCAGTTCCAATATTCGTCAAAGACTAACATTTAAAAGTAAGTCAATGCACCCTCTTAATAAACATTACACCGATACTTTCATAACACTCAATTGACAATCTTATTATAAAATACAGTCGCAATAACACTGAATACTTTCGCATTAGCAAATATACAATCCAATAAAACTCTGCTACTTCCTCAATAGTTAATTGACGATCTCATATAATAATATAACCCTAACACTTGTAACTTAAGATTGTAAGTCATTCTTGAGTAACATCATCAGATGTACATTAGAATTAGAGTGTGGAAAAAAAACAATATTATTTGACGATTCCAAAGTGCTGTAATATGCTCACTTGAATCGAGATATTTGATTTCATGTTTGTAACGTTTTCACACAAAAACTTTTAAACCGATTTCATAAAACTTTTCACCATTAAAAAGCTACGTTTCACTGAGCGATATAGAATATATATTACTTACTTATAAGGATACCTTCTTTTTTTAAGATGCATAAATCTGTCGTCGAGTGCGCTGCGGAATCTGCTGATGATAGAACAAAAAAATGTTCTACAATATTATAGAACGTATTAATATCTACAAAAAAGTCCATAACACCATATGTCCAACTACTGTAGTTATGCCACTAAAATAACTTTTTGCATTTTAAACGTTATTAAAAGTGCCGGCAATAATCAAACCATATTATTCATACGTCTTTATTAATCCTTATCCTATTAAATGACATTTCATTAAACCGTTTGAATACCTATAAAATACGTTTTAAATGATTAAAATCGGATATTCCATTCAAAAGATATACCGAGTTTTAAAATGTCAATGTAAGAAAATAAGTCCGACTTAGTAGACTCTCGAGATCGGAATCTACGTGGGTGAGACCGCTGGGCATTGTTAGTGTTTATATAAAAAAAAATATATTGCAGTGTTCGGGATTTCTTCCAGCTTAGGATACGGTTTAGTGTTAATTTGAAATCGTAAAAAAACTATTATTACGTTTTCTTCCAAAACCAAAGAACGTTAAATATTGCTTCATCCGTCAAGCATATTACGTAAGGATCAAATAGATACGTAGTCCCATATTTATTTCTACGCAGAAAAAGTTTCAGGTATATATAAAGGTAAAAAAGTAGGCTCAAAAAGCACTTTTGAATCGTCAATAGTCTGTTCGTTGGTGACAAATCTACCATCCATTCGGAAAGTTGAATCTGCTGAGAACAATCCGTCAAGAAACTCAACGGTTACTCATTTTTGTAAAAGGATGTTTTTGATATATTTCTTAAAATATGCGGAGGTAAATCTGAAACAAATTGCGGTATCTTATTAAAAATGTGTATGTTCAACCCGACAAATGATTTCTGAACCTTCTTCACTCTAAAATATGGGATTACAAGTTTGTTTTATTTCTAGTATTAAAATTGTGAATTCCACTTTTTTTTATTAATATTAAAATAAAATTAATTAGTGAATGTGGCCTAGATGAAAGTTTTCTTTACCATATCCTTTTTAATTATCCCAAACTTTCCCACTCCATTTATGATCTTCTTCATATACACATATCCCTCGTTCCGTAAATGTAGAATATTTGTTAAGTCTTGTTTTATAGTAGCAATTCAAATTTATCATTTTCTTGCCCTTATCCCACTAGGTGGAGTCGGCACAGCATGTTTCCTTTCACTACTTCACTCTATCCGCTGTTATTTCTTCATTCACACCCCTTAAACGCATATCCTTTTTCACATAGTTCATCCACATTTTTTTGTCGCCTTCATATTTAGGGCCCTCTTGCATACATGACTATCCTCCCTTCTCATGACATGTCCATACCAGAATAGCCTTCCACTCCTTAACTTCTCAGTCACTGGTACTTTCACACTTCCTCTAATGTACTCATTCCTAATTTTATCTAATTTTGTCACTCCACACATCCATCTCAACATTCGCATCTTCGCTGCATGAAATTTCCTTTCATTCTCCCCTTTGGTGGTCCAGCTCTGATCCATACAGGATGACAGATCTTATAGTAATAATTGTAAATATCCGTGTTAATCAATAGGTTTAAGTTCTAAAATATCTGTTTATAATTAGTCATATGTATAATATCTTATTCATCTTGTATTGTTCCCTTTTATTTGGTGGTGGTTTAACATATCTCAACTATTTATAGGTATACACAATTATAATTTGTATGTGCTTGTAAACCGAACAATTTCCTTCGTGTCTTCTCCAACAAAGTTGATACTGGCGAGATAATAAATACACTTGTACAACTAATAGGTACCGTAAATAGATAGGCCCGTACTTGTTTTTTTTAGTATCCCAAAATGAACGCTCACTTAATCTCCAAGTCTCCAAATGGTATTCCGAATTATACGAAAAGTACCCATAAACCACAACTAGGTAAAGGAAAGGGAAACGCGATTCATCACTGTGTTGTTTTGTGTAAATCAAACCCCCGACTTGAATTGAGGATGAGCGTTATTGTGTTTGGTGGCCGCCGTAATTTTCTAACATAATCTGCTTATTGTTTGCGGAAAACCAGAGTGTATTTTGAGTACGCGAAATGAAAGCAAATGTTCAGATACTGTAGAGGATAAAGTGGACAATCTTAATAAAGATATGTTACCCTGATAAGTAAATTATATAATAATGATGATGATAAAAAATAAGATAACCAAGTCAGGTTGTGGGTTCTTAGAATTTTCGACTCGACCAAATCCTTGTTGGTTAATAATCTTAAGTCGGTTTTTTGATGTATTATAAAAACACCCAACTCAAAATTAACTAACAACTTTTATTTTTTTCACTATTTAAATATATACAACTTAATAATTATTTCACTATTTGAATTAAAACAATTTACCACTATTTCTGTATAAAAAAAACTATACCACGAAGCAGCTCTACAGACTATATTCACACAATTGTTTCGCTCGTTAAATTTACCACGTATTGCATAACACTTCGTAATATTCTATAATGTTTTTAGTATTTTGAAGTGTTGCCATCTAACTTTCAATAGTCTAACAAATAGTATGTTAATATAAATATATATTTAATTTGCCTTAATTTGATTATAATATATTGTAAAATTCAACTTATAAAAACAAACAAAGAGCTAAAAAAAATATATATAAGACCAATATTGAAATAAGGTTGCAACTTAACTTTAACTTTATTTATTTGGGCATAAAAAGAATGATACAGAATTAAACGGACCCCTAAACTAGGCAAGCCCGTGACTTAGGAGTCAGTTTCTTCCCAAGTTTACAATTTATTCTACGCCTAGTTTAGTTATTTAAGGAAAAATTAAAAAATGAAAACTTAATTTTAAACTAAAACATGAGATAGATGGCAGAGATATTAATATTAGTAGTTGTGTGTGTGTATGTATGTATGTGTGTGTGTGTGCGTGCATGTGAGTATGTGTGTGTAATTAAATTAACATATTTTCTGTTGCATTATAGCCTAAATCATTAAGAAAAATTTTGATTTTTTTTTTCAATGTGTGACTGTTTGATTTCATAATGTGTTCTACTGTCTCTAATATTTCGATAAACCTAAGTATTTAAATATACTAAACCATAATCTACATTAAAATAAACTTTGATGTGTGTAAATGCAAAGCTAGCTGAAGCCGCGCGTGAAATATTGAAAATCGATTAGTTTTTAATGAAATGTTTTTCGGTAATACCAGTTCCAATATAAGTTAAATATTACCTATTTTATTGAAAGTCTAAAGAATTTAGTGACCTTAAGAAATATGTAAAAAGTCCTTGTAAGATCACAGTTAAGCTCTTATCTACTCGTATATGCAAGAAAGTACCCAAGAATATCAGTAACAGCAACTCTACCCGACCTATTTGTATTGAATGAAACTTAAATTTGCATGAAAGCAGCCAAATATAGATGCTGTTGATATACTAAACGGGCTTTTTTAATTTTCCAAACGATAAGCTTTATTCATGCCAAAGGACTGGACCGTTGCATCTCAAAACACATTACGCCCGGACGCTTTAATCTCATTAAGCGGACGTGGAAATACCTATTTAAGGTTTTAACTTTTTTACTGGCTACTGCTCTAGTTTTTCCACAGAAATTTACATTAAGAGTGACACGACAATTGAATAAATGAAATGACTAATTATATATTTGTATTTGTAACGCCTCATTGGGTCTGGCCTCATTGGTCTAGTGGTTAGCATGTTCGACTACAGACATGAGGTCCTGGGTTCGAGTCCCGGGTCGGGCCAATTCAAAAATCGATATTGAGTTTTCTATTAAGATTTTCTCAATATTTGCCCGAAGTTGGGAAGTTGGCGGTGTGATCCACCCCCGTGCCTCGGAGAGCACGTTAAGCCGTCGGTCCTGCGCCTGATCTCTCTCCGGTCGTGTCGGATTCCCGTCACATCGGACTATGAGAGTGAAGGAATAGAGAGTACACTTGTGAACTATGCCTGCCAATCCGCAGTGGAGCAGCGTGGGTGGGTCTATGCTCTAAAAACCCTCTCTCATATGAGTGAGGAGGCCTGTGCCCAGCAGTGGGACGTGAATGGGCTGCTACTTACCTTACCTTTTTTATTTGTAGCGCTAATAATTAATGCCTTTTCAGTGAGATACTGCAACCACTTTTGGATTTTCCTCTTAAAATTGTTAAGATATATGTCAAAAATATCCATTTACAAAAGGCATATTACGATTATTCAAGCGATAAAAATTTATGGACTTGATTCCAGTCGCACATAGAAGCAAAATGTTATACACTGTACGATACATAAAAAACTATATTTAAGAGGGTAACCGCTGAGTTTCTTACCGGTTTCTTCACAGCTCAACCAACTTTTCGATCCGGTGTAGATTTGTTACCAACGGACGATTCAAAGTGCTTGTTGAGCCAACTTAAATAAAGAATGTTTTGATTCTGATAACTCTAAAACGTTAGGCGTTATTAACTAACATAGTGACAACACTTAAAAATACCAAAAATCCAACTTCTCCATTCATTCTTCACTCATATTTTTTTGTCATTTCTTTCATTCATTCTCTCGTAAGTGCCAATCTTTCCCAATTTTAGACACTACTTCTTCTTTTATACCACAACGTTCTCTTATCACACTCCTTCTTACTTTGTCACTCATTTTCAATCCACTCATACTCAATGCTCTCATCTCTACCGCATTTATTTTACTTTTATGCTTCTTCTGCCATACCCAACTTTCACTTCCTTACATAAGTGTTGGCGCCAATACTCCTCCATGCACACCCGGTGTTGCCCTTTGAGACACCATCTGGCTATTCATAAAGGCGTACAGGGCATCATTTACCATATTCCCTGCATTCACTCTTCTTTCAATATCACTTTCACATGTTACATCTTTTGTAAATTTACATCCCAAGTATATAAAAATCTTTTACATCATCCACTTGTTCCACTTGTTGATTATTGGTAGCCTTAAGGTACTTTTATAATAAATAAATATGAACAGTGCGTGTTGCCAGTGATGACTTACGGTTGCGAAACATGGCCAATGACTATGCGCCTTATTAGGAAGCTCAGGATCACACAGCGGGCGATGGAACGAGCTATGCTGGGAGTATCTCGTCGGGATCAAATCCGAAACAAAGAGATTCGCAGAAGAGCAAGGGTTATCGACGTAGCTCGAAGAGTCACCGTGCTGAAGTGGCGATGGGCAGGGCACATAGCTAGGCGAACCGATGGACGTTGGGGTGCCAAGGTACTGAAGTGGCGGCCGCGTACCGGTAAGCGCAGCGTTGGTAGACCCCCCACCAGATGGACAGATGACCTGAAAAGGGTCGCCGGAAGCCGATGGTTGCAAACCGCACAAGACCGTGTATTGTGGAAATCCTTGGAGGAGACCTATGTCCAGCAGTGGACGTCCATCGGTTGAGATGATAGGGGAAAAAGCACATTACATATATCAATAACAGATTAAGAGACGAAAATAATGCAAAAGTATTTTAGTAGTAAGTAAACAAATTGAAAAATTTAATAATTACCTCTCTATTTATTACTCGTGATGTACAGGCAAGAAAGTTGTTATGAAATTGCATTATGGACGCCGAATGTGGTATAATGAGGATTATGAAAGAAATTTGTACACTGTGAGAAAAGTCGATAAAGAAACGTTCGCTATATTGTAGATTAAATTCAACTTTTACCAGTAGTAAGAGTAATTTTTCTTGATAACATAAAATTGTTCGTCATTACGAAGTTTTACTTAATATCAGCTAAATTCTCCGGGGAGAATATCAGAGATTTCAGCGACTCCCATTTTCTTATAAACACTGTTGATGATGATCCGTGCGTAATCTTTTTGGTGCTTCGCTGTTAAATTACAGATTACAGCCATAATGTTCGTTTTTTAGTATAATTTACGTTATAGACCTTTTCTTTAAAACATTTTATGTTATTGGAAAAACTGTAAAGTTAACAAAATACAGAGTAGGTTCGCTTTTTTAACTACATAAATATATAAAAGTCAATGTGCTGTTAATATAGTTACGATTTTGTGTAACTGCTCAAAATATTTGTTAATAAAAAAGTTACAAATTAATATAAGGCATCATCATAATTTTGGATTTCTTCTCTATTCGAGTTTAGAAAATAGCTATTTAATATCGTCGTATATAAAAAATACACTGTGAAACATTGATTGCTTCAATGTAATAAAAAAACTACCAACACATATTTTTCAAACAACTAATTACTTTGCAACTTTATATTCCCTTTACATTTTTACTATTACAGAACTTGCACTGTCCTGTTTGAAACAACTACATTACCAAGCAGCTGGCGATACTATGATCAAACAATTGTTCTGCTCGTTAAAGTTACCTCGTATTGCCATAAAATTACGTAATATTGCATAATGTTTTTAGTATTTTTAAGTGTTGCCATTTATAATATAACAAATGTATGACATATGTATATAGTTTTTAAACACTGTGTTGTACTTAATGATCGACAATTTGTAATGGTAAGAAGTTATAGTAATCTTATTATAGTTTGGCGATTCAGTTAAAACCTATTTAATTTTATTACACTGTTTGTTTACTGTTTGAAGTTACATATTTTAATGTGAACTTTATCGTTAAAGTTTGCGTATAGATACGTTTTGGGGGATTTAATAATTTGTTAAGATCTGTACTAATTTAAGTCTGGTCTGAGACTAGTCTGAGCTTCTATTATTGCTAGTTATTATTCTAAAAGAAAAACAACTTTTTGTGTGTCAGTGTATACCAGTGATTCCTAAAGTGGTCTATATCGACCCCTAGGGGTCTATGACCTGTAAGGGGTCTACGTGAGCGAAAAAAAATTTGGGGGTCCATGAAATGAAAATGGGGGTCCACGATAGTGGATCTTAACACATACATTGATAGTACCTATTTACTTACATCATACTATCTTATAATAATCTCAAAATCTTATCAAAACATATACATTATTTATAAAAGTACTTCTGAAGTAAAAAATTAATTATAAATGTTAGTACTTTATTATTAAAGTTCATCATATTAATGTTCATCCTTCTCACTAAAAATATTGACTTATTGCTTATGTTATTTTATTTATAGTTTATTTTATGTTTATTTAATGTTACGTATATTTTACATAACAGAAACAAAAATTTTATTTTGAGTAGTTTTAATTTAAATTCAATTAATAAATGTATAAATTACCATGAGGTTTTGCTTAAGTTTTTAACACTAAACTTTACTACAGTTAGAAATTTACAGGAAATCAATATCAGGTAAGTAGGGGGTCTACCCAACACGGAAAAACATGGCAAGTGGTCTATGACACAAAAGCCTCTGGTGTATACTGACGGTCCAACTCGGTTGAGCAGCGTTCGGGAAGTTCCGGAAGACTTTTTCGTCCAATATCCCTCAGTGCCTGAAGACTAAAGTCTTCGAACAGTGCATGTTGCCAGTGCTTACCTACGGATCGGAAACGTGTTGCCAGTGTTGCCAGTGCTGCGGAAACGTGTTGCCAGTGCTGACTATGGGCCTTATTCGAAAGCTCAGAGTCACTCAGCGTGCGATGGAGAGGGCTATGCTCGGAGTTTCTCTACGCGATCAAATCAGAAATGAGGAGATCCGTAGCAGAACCAAAGTCACCGACATAGCCCTACGAATCGCGAACCTGAAGTGGCAATGGGCGGGGCACATAGTCCGACGAACCGATGGACGTTGGGGTCGGAAAGTGCTGGAATGGCGACCCCGCACTGGACGACGCAGTGTAGGAAGACCTCCCACAAGGGTAACCGACGATATAAGGAGGATTGCCGGTAGCCGCTGGAGCCAGGCGGCACAAGATCGGGTCTTGTGGGCATCATTTCGTGAGACCTATGTCCAGCAGTGGACGTCCATCGGTTGAAGCGACGACGACGACGACGACGATACTGACGGAGGTAGTGAAACTTCTTTGACTATTATTGTATTAAATTCTGTAATAAAATATTATTTTAAATTTATCCGAAATATAAGTATTTTGTCGTAAATTATACTAAGTAAAATATGGCTCAGTAAAGACCAAACTGACTTTTAATATACATAAGAACCTCGCGTAACTCGTAACGAAAGTTTTTATCTTTAGCTCTATAAAGAAATTTTACTTGAATTATTTGATAGAATCATTTGTCCTTGCTTATTTATCGATGACGATAGTTCCTTAAGACTCGCTAACTTAATAACTTATTGGAGTAAAGTGGCTGAGCATTAAAATTAAAAGGTTTTCCAGACGAATCGTTTTAATAAAGATTTATTAGATCAGTGCGTACTTTCTCAGATATAAAGCTGAAGCTCATTAATCGCGGTCTGTTGGGCAGCCTTTCTCAAACCGTCGCTTCAGCGGTACCGCTTTTCTCCTTCACAACTTCAAAGGGCCTCATGGTTTATATTATAAATCATAGCGCGAATTTCCAGTCGTTGAAATATGTTTCAGTGTAGATAATCCATGCATCATATGATTTATAGCGATTTTATCAATAGCAGTGGTTTTAATAGTGCAATCAGTTAAACACTACTGAAAAAAATCTTCAAAATATATAAAATAATATCTTAGTAGTAGATTTGTCGGAGGCTTCGGCCGTGGTTAGTTACCTTTATACCAGCAAAGACCTGCCTCAGACACTGACACTTGCTTTCTACATTGCTATGTGGAAATCATGCTGTTAGGTTTATACTACTATGTGAGGCCTGAAATATTTAAGACAGTCAACCACTGTTGAAGTATTAGATTGTATATTGACTATTGCGGAAGTATCAGTGTCTGTGGAACGCTGACGCCATCTGTGTATCTGCGTGGTGAGTCAATAGTGACAATCCGGCTGCAGGTCCAGCAAAACAAGCGCCTACGTTTTATAGTAGAAGCTCCGAGGTACGTCAAGAATGACGTTATCCTTCGTCATACCAGGACGCCCACCGTGGAGGTGTTCGTCCGCCAGCTTGCGAGGAGTATGTTCCGCCAGGCAGATTACTCTCCGCACACACATCTCCACGGCCTTGCCAGCCAGTAGCAAACAACAGCAAACACTGGGTGTCCTCTGCCTCGTGAGCTCCTGCTGTCACTACTACCAGTCGTATGTGATAGCGTCGAAGATGACGCGGTAGCAGCAACACTCGGAACATACCTGCTTCGAAATTGACCAGGATGGACCCGCTGGCGACGTATGAAATACGGGCAAAAAAGAATACCGGACATTTATTGAATGCCGAGGAAAGATGCCCAGGCAATGAGGCCCCGTTTCAAAGCCCGTACCTCGCAGAATCCACCGACGACAATCCGGCGCGCGTCTCTCGGTAGATCTCGGGTGATGGTCCGCCGGAGCGGTCGACTATTGAAACTGTTGCGTCCCTAGCTATTATTATTAATGAGTTTGTGTAAATTGATATCCGGAACATTAAGTGATTGAATATTATAATCTGACTTAATTAAGAAGTGTTTGATTGCACCAACATTACCAAACACACGCCCACGGTATGGAAATTGAATTATGGATGCCACTAATGACGGTGTCCGCGGAGAACCCTTTGCCCCTATGCTTTATGCTTCCTTCTCTCTTATTCTCCGACATATATTAAAAGAAGATTGTCAGTTGAGTATTATGGAGGTATCTGTGTAGTGATTAATAGCATCGTGAATTGACTTATTTTATAACACTAGTTTTCTTGTTGAGTGTGGGTAATTAGAGAGGTAATGTTGGAAGGGAATACAGCTCTTGGAAATTGTTCATTGATATAAATTCGCCTGTCCCGTCAATAAGAAGTAATTTACTTCTTACCAGGTTAATGCGCTTCCATCTTAGTCTTTATCATCACCTTGAGAGCGAGAAATGTTAAGACGACTTTGTAAACATGAAAATACCCGTCTTAAAAGGAGTCGCACTTCCTAAATCGATGTAACAATAAACAATAAGATATTTTACTAATGTTTGGCTTGCCCGATGACCCACATTGGAGCAGTAAGCTCCAAAATACCTCATTGTTATGAATGTGGAGGTTTGTGATGGGCAATCGTAATAACGTTTTCAATTATCTTTTTACTTTTGGGTTTTTCAGTGCCGCTGGCATAATGTTGCTGTTTTTTAGATTCTAGTCAGTCAGAAAATTATTTTTTTTTTTTGGTAATTTATCTAAGGCAGAACTGTTCGAAGCCAGTGACGAGTTATTACCCTACTAACTAATGCGTACTGTCAAGCAAACATTGCCTTACAACGCGGTGAATAAATTATTAATTTAAGATATAATATACTTAAAGTTATGTGTGGTAAACCTATGCTATTTCCAACCTTTGAATTATACTCTTCTTGTAACTTACTTACAGTCCGACAATTGTTCATCCTCCGTACTATTTTGCGTAAACATTCTCATGTCGCGGTCTTGCTTATTTCGCGGCAGACAGGGGTGGGTCAATAAAAGACTCTTTGAAGGAAATCTTTTATTGGCCTTAAAATCTGGTTGCCGCCCAGCACTGGTGGTAGGAATAATGCGTCACTGGCCTGAATCCAGCACCCAGGTTCAGGGGTGCAATTGCAGTTGCTTGACTCAGGACGCTCTCAGGAAAATCCAAGCTGAGGGGGCTCGTTCGAACAGGTGGAGTCACTCAGCACGCGTGGTACTCCGACCTTAGAGTCACCTTGCACGCGTGGTACTCCCTAGCACTGCCGTGAACCTGAAATGCCGGAGGACAGGCATTACAGCCATGTCCTGCTTCCTGCCAGTGACTCGCCTAGCCCAGCGACTAGACAAACACTACAGCGGCAGAAAACAGGACAGATTAGACATGATATAATAAAAGTAGGGACTCACCCCAGCGGGTTAAGCGTGGCGTTACTAGTATGTCGCACAGGTCACAGATTTATTCAACCGCGCACTGGTAGACCGAACAGGCAAATGAATCCGGCGCGGCGACAAGTGACGTACGAAGGACCGTGCGTTACCGCTAACAACTTTTAAGTCTACCTACTTATTATATTATTTTTAAGTACAACGTTACAACATTTCAATAATTAATCAATATATGTGATGAATAAAACAGGGTTTTTGAAGTGAAACTTCTTTAGGCGCATGAGGGTAAAGTTTTTACGGATAAAACGCGTGATTAGCGCCATGAAGGTGTGCAGCGTTTTTATGCCAATGCTTTTGAAGGTTAGGTGGTTTTAATATTTACAAATAACATATGGCATTTTTTGCCACTTAAGATATAAAATAAAAATATTTCCTTTTACTTGCCACGATCCATGAATATCTCCTTCGCTTCTTTCATTCTCATTAAGCCTTTTATACAAGTTCGTCGGTTTAGAGTGCTCTTGACCTGGCCGTTATTTAAAATGTCCTGGATTTGGTCCAGGAACGTTCGCCTTGGTCTTCCCCTTCCAACTTTCGCATTCACTCTTGACTCATAAATCCTTTTTGTCAGTCTCCTTTCATTCATTCTCTCTACATGCCCAAACCATCTAAGCATACCTTTCTCAATTTTAGTCTCTACATCTTCTTTTATACCACAACGTTCTCTTATCACACTATTTCTCACTCTGTCACTCAGTTTTAATCCACTCATGCTTCTCAACGCTCTCATCTCTACCGCATTTATTTTACTTTTGTGATTCTTCTGCCATACCCAACTTTCACTTCCATACATAAGTGTTGGCACCAACACTCCAGCATGCACTGCCAGTCTAGCCCTTTGAGACACCATCTGGCTATTCATAAAGGCGTTACATTTATTAGTCACGAGATTAACACTTCTCTTCCTTGTGACTAAGTCTGATGTTTATTACATACGTGAACTTTCTCATTTATGTGGAAATTTTGGTAATACTCGTAAACGTAATCCTAAAAAAACAAAAAGTTTCCACGGAATTTAATTTTGATTCCTCGGTGGTTCAGGAGCGAAAGTACTCGCTTTGCTAGCAGAGGCCCTGGGTTAAAGACCCGCCGGGGAAAATTTTTAAGGCTAACTATCACCCTAACATCAATACCAAACAAAGAAATCGCGTTCTGGTATCATGATTTTTAGAAACTCGTGGTGTGCGAATATCGATCGAATCAAATCGAATTTTGATATTCGATTTTCGATTCGAAGTTCGACGAATAAATCGAATAATGCGATAATTTGCAAATAATTCGCGTTTCAATGCAATATCTCTGGATTTTCAATTGTTTCTATTTAAATAATTCAAATCGTGTATCGAAATATTCTACTTACGAATAATAAATATACTTTCCGTTTTAAAGTCAATCACAAGAGAATACAATTATTCTCTGGGTAATTGACTTTTAAACGGTATTATATTTTCATCGTTGTGGGTACGTATTTATACAATTTGAAATTTATTATGCAACAAAATAATCGATGGAACGAGATTATGGACTGTTAAATTTATACTTCAAAATAGGACATATGAAATCCTAAATTGAAAATACTCAAATATTCATTTTTCGAATTATTCGAGAACTTTCGAATTATTCGATTCAAGTTTCGAATCCAACATTAACAATCGATTCGGAACGAATAATTAGTAAGTTTGAATTGTTCAGACACCCCAGTTAGAAACCATAAGAGGTAGATTACCTTCTACCAGATCCGCGTGTTTCCATCTTAGCCAGTATCATCATTTAGCAACAAATAACATGACAGCTAAGAGCTAACCAGTCAACATATAAAAATACTTAAATAAATGCATAAATTACAATGAAAATGTAGCCTTTTTCTTTCTGTATCCAATTATGAAGTTGCAGATTGAATATACTGTATTGACACAGAAAATCAACGGAGTATACAAAATGACAGCAGTAACAGTTAACATTATCTGCGTTGCATCGAGCAGTCAGTATTGTTAGTGTCGAGCCATATCACGTAATCCCATAACGTTAAAGCCTCCGGATATTCACCCCTGGTAAAACCTTGTTACAGCTGCACTTTTAGTTTTTTTTTTCTAAAACAAGATAATATCGTGTTAGCAATTACTAATATTATATGTATTTATTGTTAACTGGAACTCAAATTGACGAAGCGGAAGTTGTACAAATTGTTTGCATCTTCTAATTTGACGTATTTATTGTTTAAATGGAAATTATATTGATCAAGCGGAAGTTGGACAATTAGTTGTGAATTATTTGAAAAAGGAAACGGAAATTGTGACATAGTCAATATTAATATTTACTAAACAAGTTATTATATTGACTAAACGGAAGTTGGACAATTTGTTATGAATTATTTGGAAAAGGAAACGGAAATTGTAACATAGTCACTATTATATCGACCAAGCGGAAGTTGTACCATTAATCTTTCGTGTATCTTCTAATAGTTATTATTTAAATAGAAATTATATTGACTAAGCGGAAATTGTACCATTATTTAAAAGTATACGGAAATTGTAATCTTCCGTGTTACGTCACCAATGTTTCTACCCCACCAACGTGGAAAAGGATATAAAAACTCTGGTGACGATACACGGGGAGATCAGTGGTTATCAAGAAGTTGCCTTGTAAAGTGTTAGATAATAAGTGTTGAAGTGTTTTGTCAATAATTATTGTATTAAAGTGATTAAAAGTAGTAGTCAAGTGTTGGCAGAGTTTTATTTAAATAAAATCGAGGAAAATAGATATACCCCAAGCCACTTTGGGAAATCGAGCTTTTAATCGTATGTCGGGCAATGTTTTTTTATAAAATTTATAATTCAGTTAACTTATGCTCACAGCGATACGCGGGTAACGTACAGTTCCCTGAACGGCAGCAACCCTTCTAGCGGGTGATTCCCCATGGAAGCTAAGAGCAGAAATCCTCACGGCTGCTTACCAGTGCAGAGTAACCGCGAGAAGCAGACGCCGAAGAGGTTAGGAGGATCAGGGGTTTAGCCAACGGAACCTTGATCCAAAGATGGAAGGAAAACTTCGAGTCTCCAATAGCCGGCAGCGCCATTGTGGGGGAGATTCGCTCTCATCTGAAGAAATGACTGGGCAGAAGGCTCGGATCACTTTCCAACAGATTGGTACAGGTGCTTACCAGTCACGGTTGCTTCGGCAAATACCTGTTCTAAATTGTAGGATGTGAAAGATCGGTCATCTGCCACGAGTGCGGTGTCCCTGTAGACACAGCGCTACACACGGAAGCAGAATGTCTAGCCTGGGGACATATTATGACGTCGCTGATCGGCACTGACCTCTCCCTAGCAGGTATTGTGGATGCAATACTCGTTAGTGAGCAGGACTGGAGACCGGTTACATTAATACTGACAATGCCCCGCGACTTCGCCCACGTAGATAGCGAGCTCGTGGCAGTGGAAAGTCTACCAAGTAAATTTGATGTTCTAGAGTTCGACTCGGGAAACATTATTTTATTTCGCTTGTCATTTTAAAATTCGTATCTTTTGAATGGAATATCCGATTTTAATGATACAAAAAGTATTTTACAGTTATTAAAACGTTTGTTAATAAAATGACATTTAATACGATTATGATTATTGTCGGCACTTATGCTAACTTTTAAAATGTAAAAAGTAGTTATAGTGGCATAACTACAGTAGTTGGACATATGCCATGGAGGACATTTTTGTAGATATTAATACATGCTATAATATTGTAGAACATTTTTTGTTCTATCATCAATAGTTGCCGCAGCGCACGCGATGACAGTGTTTTTGTTTCACACCTCGGGTTACATTAATGCATTTTTCTTAGGGATCCCTATTTTTATTGAGAAAGTAATATAGTCTAAATCGATAAGTGAACATACAGCTTTCTAATGGTGAAAAACATATTTTTAAATCGGTCCTGTATTTTGTGAATATAATATTAGTTTAGTCAGACCTATGTAGCCGTAATGGGATTCGTAGGATCAGGGTTCTAGCCGACAGAGCCTTGATTCAAAGATGGAAAGACGACCTTGGTGTTTCAGTATCTGACGGGGCTATAGTGGGGGCAATCCGTCCTCACCTAGAGGAGTAGCTATACTGGAGACATGGGTCGCTCTCTTACAAGTTGGTGCAGGTGCTTACCGTTAGCCAAAGTGTTAGGTGTGAAGAAACAATCGCCTTATACATTCAAAAACACAAATTTTTCCTCTTTATTTACGTGAGCGATTTCCGGTTTAATATTATCACGGAAATTGTCTTGAATTTGTTTACAACTTTCATTTGAGGTTGTTGTTTTTAATTAGACTGTGATTTTCTAGTGGGGAGTTTTATAATGAGGGATAATCGGTAGTAACACATGAGAGCAAGAGTTTCTATGTGTGGCACGAGAAAAATAAAGTCTCGGATACAATTGTGAAGAATCGGAGAACAGTAATACACATCTTATGATACAAAAAAATCTCAATTGCTTAACTTACTTATTAAGCGTTTCGAGAGGTATCTTATGTATATATAAACATTTTACAACACTATTCTGTATACTCGTATATACCACTTAATTAACGCAACAAATAATGAACTTTTCTTTAGTTTTCTACCTCAGAACACACAGGAAATTCTCTTACGACACCGAGTTTTTTTTTTCGTGTGAAAATTGGAAAACTTTTATCATCAAGGGGGGATTGGTTTGGGAGGGGATGTTTATTGCAATTTCCGCTTCGCTGTTCTAAATGAAGTAATCCATAAAATAAAGTAAATGTTTCACATTGAAAATGTTTCAATTTAGGAACAAATACTACGTATGTATACTTTTATTTTTACAATTCTATCAGTGTTATTACTCGTAGCGTACTTGAGCATTGTAATATTACTTGTATACGGGAAATTCCCGTTTCTACAGAAATCTCGAAAAAAAAAGTAAGGTAAGGTAAGTATAGGCCCATTAACTTCTCACTGCTAAGCCCAAGTCTCAGAGGGGTGGGTGTTTAGGGCATAGACCCTCCACGTTGCTGCACTGTGGTTTGGATAGATCAGCAGCTGGATCGACGGCTTAACGTGCTCGGCAAGGAACATTTCGGACAAATTTTGACCAAAAACCTGTTACTTATTGACAAAATTACATTAATTATAAAATTTATAGCAGTATTGTTATAATTAACTACGCTAAACGTACCTATTTCATTCTGTAGACCTCGCTGGCATAATAGTGCGAGTACTAGCTTTGCTAGCAGAGATCCCAGTTTCAATCCCCGGTATTTAGTAAATAACATTTTAAAATATTTCTTAGTCTGGACTGGTGACCAGTTAACACTCGACCAGAAAAGACATACCGCTAAAAAAGGTAATTTACCTCCACTCTCTATCAGATTAGTGCACTTCTACCATGGATTGTACCATCACTTACCATCAGGTGTGATCACAGTCAAGCGCTATTGATTTTCATTAACATTACCGTTGTCTTACCGCTAAGACACTATTTCAATGATGTATCATTTTATTATGCTTTTTGCTGTTACATCTAAACATAGTCATTTTAGACGGTCACAAAGGGTTTTCCTATATACCCACAGGAAAGGAAACAACGCGGGGAACAACTAGTCTCAAAATATATTCGCTAGTCAGTTGTTTGTAGTCGGATTTATGTTGTTTTGGACGATAAACCAAATAGCGGCAGTTACATAAGTGTAAGTTTATTCGGCGTGCAGTTGGGAAGCGATGTTCCGAAACGAGCTGCGGCGACCGGGGAACAAGTCAGACGCTGTTTGCCTTTAAGTGTTTACAAACCTGATTGAGTTCACTCTACTTCTGTTAAAAGTGAACTTTGATTTATAACTTATCACATTTTGCTGCTTTGGAAGAATAGTTACGCAGTTTTTACAGAAAATTCGTTTGAGAAATGGTCACCATAAATCAAACAATCATATTCAATCAACCAATTACATAATATTTTTGCCGATTTGAATGTAAGTTCTAAACGCAAGAAAATATCTTCTATATAAGGAGCCACGTCTTCCGGAAAGTCGGCTATCATAAGGGCAAATTGAACTTTGATTTGAAGCTGACATTAAACCAGATCCGGAGATTTCAAGGCACGAGGTTACGCCATCCCTCTGGTCGTCTCTTCTTTTCCTTCGTATCTTCCGCTGTATTATGATTTGAAGCAATTGGTACTTTTTATTCCGCATTACATGACCAAGATACGGAAGCTTTCCAATTTTTATAATATTTAAGACTTCCCCTTTCTTCTTGACCATCTGCAAGATCTTTATATTAGAAATTCTATCCGTTCTCAATGAAACTGTCTTCAAACCGCTCCCATGAACATTTGTGCCTTTGTAAATCCAACATTGTTAATAGGGACAAGGTATTAAAAATTATTCTGGATTCTGCTAAGTTCTTACCTAAAATAGGGAAATTTTGTTGAAATGTGATTCTTTACACATTGTCACGATTCGTCCAAATAAAGCTTAGCGCTTGATTGATATCTCACCTGATGATTTGTGATGATACAGTCTAAAATGGTAGCCTCCTATTCTTACAATACAGCAGTAAGCCAGTATTTTAACGCAATGAATTGTTTCTATTCATCGTTACTTATTTGTTGAGAGAAGTTACCTATGTCTGAGATCTCCACCAGTCCATGTATAGATAAATTAATAAATATTTCCTTCAATAACTATGCTGGAAATTGTACTTGGTATCTCTGCTGGCAAAGCAATACCTGCATGATTACGCCAATAAGTCATGTTAATATTGTTAGTGATCATAATTATTTTATTTATTATGCTGACGTTTCTGTAATTATAAAACGTCAACATGTGCTACTTCCGGTTTAACGTTATTCCGGAAATTGTTTCAAGTTTAATCACTGTTAAAAAGTCTGTGATTGGTGGACTTGTTATTTTGAGTGGGGAATTTGAGAGGGTATTAGTAATAGTATATCAACTAGAATGAGGGATATTGAAACATGTGACAGTTTTCTCAGTTCGTATCTACTTTGGCTATTAGTATTGTGCTTTTAATTATTCTATTGGTTGCACGAGGAAAGTAAAGTGTGTGATACAATAATGTAGAATCAGTGAAATGTTTTACTTATCGTGAGGGCGTGTTTATAATGAACTAGATGAAACTGCTTTAATCACATCACTAAATTTCGGGTTTGGCTCGTTCAAGGTCAGTTGGGATTCTTAGTGAATTCGTTAGGTAGGTATATTATCAAATGATCAAGATAAAAGGGAATAACTGAATTTTAAACGCTCTTTGGGACAAAAAATCCCCAAGGTATACTGAAATGGTACCAATCTAGAACTAACATAACAGCTACAATGAAATCTTGAAACTTTTAGTGTCGCAGATAATAAAATTTTATTGCAAATACCGTTGAAACGTATCGTATACGTTTTGGTTTAAAACTAAAGTGGAACTCGTGTTACACATTTGTCGGTTTAAGAATACGTATCTTTAATGAGATACCGCAATTACTTTTGAAATTGCCTCTAAATAATTTTAAGAAATATGTCAAAAACATATGTTCACAAAAGGCATATTTTAATGTTGAACATTATTTAAGCGATATAAAGGTTTGGACTTGATTCCAGTTGCACACAAAACCAAAATATTACACATTGTAACACACAAAACTATCTTTAAAAGAGTAACCGCTGAGTTTCTTTACAGTTTCTTTTCAGCGGAATCAACTTTCCGCAGAAATGTTAGATTTGTTATCATCATTCAAAACTGCTTTTTGAGCCTACGCGAATGAAAAATATTCTGATTTTTACATACATACATACATAGCATCACGCCTCATTCCCATAGGGGTAGGCAGAGACAACATCCTTCCACTTGCCACGATCCTTGCATATCTCCTTCGCTTCTTTCAATCTCATTAAATCTTTCATACAAGTTCGTCGGTTTAGAGTACTCTTGACCTGGCCGTTATTTAAAATGTCCTGGATTTGGTCCAGGAACGTTCGCCTCGGTCTTCCCCTTCCAACTTTCGCATTCACTCTTGACTCATAAATCCTTTTTGTCAGTCTCCTTTCATTCATTCTCTCTACATGCCCAAACCATCTAAGCATACCTTTCTCAATTTTAGTCACTACGTCTTCTTTTATACCACAACGTTCTCTTATCACACTATTTCTCACTCTGTCACTCAGTTTTAATCCACTCATGCTTCTCAACGCTCTCATCTCTACCGCATTTATTTTACTTTTGTGATTCTTCTGCCATACCCAACTTTCACTACCATACATAAGTGTTGGCACCAACACTCCAGCATGCACTGCCAGTCTAGCCCTTTGAGACACCATCTGGCTATTCATAAAAGCATGCAGAGCACCATTTACCATATTCCCTGCATTCACTCTCCTTTCGATATCACTTTCACATGTTCCATCTTTTGTAAATTTAGATCCCAAGTATACAAATTCTTTCACCTCTTCCACTTGTTCCCCATCTATCAAAATATTGCCATTCATCATAGATTCATCTCGTTCAAAAAGCATAACTTTCGTTTTGTTTACATTCACTTTCATTCCTTTCCCTTTCAAAGCTTCATTCATAATATTTAGCATCTCCTGAAGCTCGTTAGCGGATGACGCAAGTATTACTTGATCATCAGCGTAGAGTAAACATTTGATGAGTAATTCATTCATTCTTAACCCATACATACATTCTTTTAAATCTGTCAAACATTTATCCATGAAAAGGTTGAACAGCCATGGTGACGCAACACATCCCTGTCGAACACCTCTTTCGACAGGAAACCACTCCGTGTACGCTCCGTTTATTCTGACACAGGCACTAGAACCCTCATAGAGAGACTTCAATGCTTGGATCAGACAACCGCTCACCCCATACGTAGATAACGTTGACCACAGCTCATTCCTCACCACTCGATCATAGGCCTTTTCTAAATCTACGAACGCGCAATAAACTTTTTGGTGTTTAGCCAAACATTTTTCAGTTATGCACCGTAAAGAAAAGACCTGATCCGTACATCCCATTCCTCTTCTAAATCCCGCTTGCACGTCCCATATTTTCCCATCAGTTTCATTAATCACCCTTTCAATTAATATCTTTGCATACAATTTGCCGACGACACTAAGAAGGCTGATACCGCGGTAATTTTTGCACTCCTGCTGTGACCCTTTTCCTTTATATAGAGGGACAATTACGGCCTTGCTCCAATCTCTTGGGACTTGACCTTTCTCCCAGCATATATTGAAAAGGCAGTACAGCTGAGCTACCACAATCCCGCGGCCAGCCTTCAGCATCTCGACTGACACTCTGTCATACCCAGCAGCCTTACCTGATTTCATACCTTTTATCGCTTTCATGATGTCATCCATACTAATCTCGCTATCACTTGTCTTACATTCATTGCTATCCGCAGAGGCCATATTTACCTCTGCTTCATTTCTTTCAAACAAACTTTCAAAATGATCCTTCCATCTCTTCAATATCCATTCTTCTCCTTTTATTAAACTTCCATCTAAACTTCTGATTTTACAAAGCTCCGAGGAAGTAGATCTCCCTCGGGCAAATTGTATTGATTTCCAGAAAAACTTTTTGTTTGACTGAAAATCATCAGAAAGTCTCCTATCATACATATCACAGTATTCTTCTTTTTTCTTTCTTACAGCTTCTTTCACGATCTTTTCTTTCTGATTTTCTTTCTGATTTTTATTATAAATAAATTAAACTTTTACTATATACTCAAGAGATGGATGAAATATCATTTTCTTCTTAATTCTCTTTACACGATACTAAGAGATTACAATGTCGTAACGAAAAAATCTCGATTGCAGAGGGAGCGTCGAGTGATGCCGCAAATATAATATAGACTCTTAACGATATTACCGTACCAGCTGCAATGCGGCGACTTGCATCTATTTGGTTAAGTGTATCACTTTTTTTAACACTTCAGTATAGTTATATTCATTATTTTTTATTGTTATTGCTTTAAATCTCATCATTGTACTTTTCATCAAAACAAAGTCGTCCTGATGACACCTGCTGACATGCAATGGATTAATGTCGTCGTTCCAATCTAAACTCTTGCTTTTTAACTGATGCAATTCCAGTAGTTTGACGTTTCTTGAAGCTGTTAATTACCTTATTTTTTAAATCCTTAATTATCCCTTTAAAGACATCTTATAATCATAATCCTCTATCTTTCATTTACACAATTCCAGCAAATAGACATTTACTTAAGCTGCTATGTCTTAATTTTTCAATTTCTACTGTTAGTTTAAACTCTCCCTTTAAAAATATCTTATAATCATAATCCTCGATCTTAAATTTACGCGATTTAAGCAGTTTGACGTTTCTTTTAGCTGCTTTTTGAATTATTTTTCTAATTTCTACTGTTAGTTTACACGCTCCTTTTTAAGGTATGTTATTTAAATTTTCAGTCATTCGTAAAATACTTTTTATGGATACATTCAAGTTAAAATACAGTTTATCACACTCGTAACGGTTGTTTCTTGAGTTTAGTTTTAAGTGTTTCAAATATTAGTCTTTTTATTAAGTTTATTTTGCGAATCTACTGGAAGGTCATGTAAAGACTTAAAGGCTTTTTTCTAGATAATGAGAGTAAAAAGGTTGTGCTTCTTTTATTTGCAAAAGCTATTAAAGCGTCGATTTTTTTCAATAAAAACATTTAGTGCTATTTCTTACTCAAATTTTGTAGTTATAAACTCATTTGACATAGAATCATTCATATTTTAATATGTGTTATTTTAGTCATTCAAATGATTACTGTCGTATGTATTTACGTACAACACTTAAACATTTAGAATCTTATCATTTATCACTGCGAGATCATAAAAATATTTAAGCTCTTTATAGCCCCGGGAGAGTAATGTCCAAACAGTAACAAAGCCAACGTACACCCCTCGGGGGCCATACGAAGATTAAATATAATTCAACGCCACAAACTCGCACCCTTATTAAATTAAAATTGTTGATTAATTCTTTTAATTAAGATATACAACGTGTCTGTACTTTTAGAATGTATAAAGTTTGTCCACAAACAAAATTATGTTGTCTGGCAGAACTTGCTACATAACGATAAGGCAGTATTTTTGTAGCATTTACTTAAATTAATGTTGTGTATGTACTTCCTGTATCGTCTGTGGTGTACAATAAAGTGTATTCTTTCCCTTCCTTCTCTCTCTCTCTCTCTCGATAATATCTCTGAAGGCCAACTCAATAAGCTTGAGCGACTTCAAAATCTCGCTATTCGGTTCATATTTGGATTGCATAAATATGACCTTGTATCTAAATTTCGTCAAATGCTCAATTGGCTTCCTATTCGCCGTCGCCGGGATCTACACATACTTTCTCTTCTGTACTGTGTCCTATTTCATCCCAAAACACCTGCTTACCTAAAAAATAAGTTCGAATTTGTTGGAGTGCAAGGCCAACTCCGAACCACACGGCAGCTCATTTTAACAACTCCGAAATGCTATACTAAATATTTTGATCAATCCTTTCATGTTTTGGCTACCAGATTATGGAATTCGCTCCCGCTACTTATTCGACAGTCGAAATCGCTAAACATTTTTAAAAAATCTGTAAAAAACCATTTCTTGAAAGCTACATAGACGACTAATATTTTGTAATGTAATGTACTATTTTTATATTTAAATATGTATTAGTATATTCTTTTAATATTTATTATACTATCATTATGTTGTGTATACCTTTTAAGTACTCGTGTGTAATTATTCATATGTAAGTTTATCGCCTACCCGCAATTAATAAATAATATTTCCTTTTTTAATTGCCTGGAAGAAATCGCTACCCTAGCGATAAGGCCGCCATTTTAAGCAAATTTATATGGTATCCTAGATTAAGTTTTTGTATTTAATAAATAAATATTTGCTAAATTTATGTAACTCATTAAAAAACGAATTGTATTTTTTGTATTGAATTATTCCTTGTAAATTGACAGAATATGATCAGCGAAATAACTTATATTTTTTGGCCAAATGTAAACTCAAATACTATCTGAACTTACCGTAAGGCAATTTGTAATATTGCTCCCTAAATCCGATTACAAAATTTCAGTTGTAATTCAATTTCCAAAGTGTTAATCCATTTTTGTAATAAAAAGAATTAAAATATCAAAATATTGGTATTTTATCGTTCCGATGTATAAGCGACTGATTTAAAATTATTTTTAATATTGTTTTCCCAAAGTCATATTGCATTCATCGCTTAATGCTTGGCTGGCCATATATAGCATTGGGTTTACTTGAGTTTTTTGAAGTGAAACTTCTTTAGGGTATAATTTTTACGGATAAAATGCGTGACGTGCGTGACGAGATGTGCAGCGTTTTTATACTAATTAGTTAGAGGGTTAGGTAGTTTTAATATTCACATATAACACGTGGCTTTTTAATTTGCCACTCGTCATTTAATATACTATTTTTCATAAAAAATACAATGTAAATATTAAAAATTTGTTTGCCAAAGATGTTTCGCTTTTGTGTATTTCTTTCATAATTAGACGTGTGAATGTTTAAATTAACCGCTCATTCATAAAAATATATTCAAAAAGGATTGTTAAAACATTTGGAAGCGTGGAATTCAAAGCGGTATTTCCAAAATAAAAAAGTAGGTTGCGTTTCGCTTGGCGCACTGCACATGCGGTCTGCACTGCGGCACTGTTACGTGATGCTGTTGCCCTGGTATCGTTTGGTAGCCGACCACAATTTAAAATGTTCAATTCGCAAAAGTCACATTCTAGAAGATACCTTTAGGAGAACCCCCTTGTTTACCTATCGGTGTAACTAATGTACCAAACACACCTCACGTATTTAAGAAAATTTGGCCACATTAGTGAATATCGTTCTCGTCTCAAGACCGGTCAGACAACTTTGCAACTTTCATGCTCTTTCCTTACTTAAAGCGGAAATTGTACAATTATTAATTTACAATTATTGTTTAAAAGGAAACGGAAGTATTTTTTCGTGTATCTTTACCCGATGTTTCGCCCCGCCACGGATAAGCGATATTAAAACTCTGTTAAATATACACGAGGCAGTCGCCGCTCAATTCAAGCCGGAGTCCCCCAGGGCTCCGTACTGTTCCCGTTTCACTTCTTGCTAAATGCCAGCAACATGCCCAGAACGCCTCACGTTCATCTAGCTCAGTTCGCGGACGATATCGCACTATAAACCACCTCATACACGTTTACTTCAGCGGAGAATTGAGGTTAATGCTGAGAAAAGCATAGCTATACTCTTCACCGGTGCTAAGAAGCCAGATCGCCGAGATCTGGCAACAATTAAACTTTTTGATCCCTTGGCGACAGAAAGCTAAATATCTAGGAGTCACCCTAGATGCGTGCATGCACTTCACCGAACACATCCGCAAGGTCCATGCGTTTGTGCTAGGTCTGCAAGAAGAGTAAATTGTCACTGCGCCGCGGATGGTTCGATTCCAGACGCTGCAGAACAAATTCATGCGCATAGCCACGGGCGCCCGCTGGTTCATGCGTAACGTCGATCTCCACAGAGATATCGCCCTCGCAACGGTCAACAGTCACTTCAAAACTTTGTCCGTAGACTCGACATCCCGCCTAGAAAGAGGCTGCCCAAATACGTCCTTAACGACCCAGACAACCAGATTACTATTGACAACGCTCCTTACACTATCACACATACACAGCGTCATCGCCGGCGAAGACGAGGTCCCCGCTATCTGACGCACCCCGGTATTTCTCATCTAAACATCTAAACAACGAGGACGTCCTATTTTTAAAGTAAAACTTGTAAACCAAGCTTGACTTGAGGTGTAAGGTGGTGAATGGGTGACGAGAACGTTACTAAAAGTGTGATGGGGGAGGCGAGACAAAGGTATATTTGTTAGTAAACAAAATAAATACAATACATGAACAATTGTTCTTAATGATACGTTACGTACCTTTGTTTTTCGTATTATTCTGCATGCTTTTTTTTCTGCGACTACAGAAATATGTCGAGAGAGGAAAGGTTGTAACGTCGTCTACTTAAAACGAAACATAACTTTTCTTACATCATTCTTATTAGATTAAAATGTAATATGGGTAAATCCAGGACATAAAACATCTTTATGCTAAATATCAACCAAATCTGTTTAGCCGATTTGTATGAACGAGTTATTTATAAACATTCAAACATATCGTCACTTTTATAATATAAATCAGACCAGAAAGATACATATTAGTTGTTATTCAATGTTTATTTGAAGAACGAATTTTATGACATACTTTATTGACCTAAAGTTTTCGGATACGTTCGCCACTTTTGTTTTTATTATTATATTGGTCGATATAAGTACAATAAAGTTGATTTCGCAAGATCTTAACTAAATAATAAATTTACTGTGGAGAAATATTTGATTAAGTGCCTTAATAGAATGTATAACAAGTCAAAATATGTTTGCGTCATGATATTAGTTTTTGTCTTGACTAATTTAAGCTTGACGAACGATGACGAATGTTGTCGATTGTTCGTAGAGTACGACAGTTGTGGTTTTGATGTTAGTTGAACTAATGGAGTGTTAAAAAAGTATTAATGTATTGAGTTTAATATTTAACAGAAATGTGTGTAGAAATAAGGATTAATACAATTATATTTATGAATAAAAGAATGTTATTAATCTCCACCACTTGTCATCGTGCGCGTAGGTCCTACGTTAGATATCGGCGAAGGCGTAGGCGAGGCGGCTGGGATGAGGAAGAGGAAGTCCGACTGCAGACACAGTATCGCCTAACTAAGAAGCAACTACAGGTTGCTATTAGAGAGGCGAAGACTCGTGCCAGGGAGGAGATGCTCCATAGACTCGATCATGACCCCTGGGGACGGCCTTATCAGTCTGTGCGCGACAAACTGCGCGTGAGGGGTGCACCTGTCACAGAATCTCTGCAGCCGGATGTTCTAAAACGTGTGGTCGAGGGACTTTTTCCAAGATCAGATGAAAATTTTTTGCCCCCAACGATGACCCCTCTCAGCGGAAATGAAGAGGAGAATAGCATAGGTCCGGCAATTTCTGAGGAGGAAATGAACCTGGTTCTCGAGCGCCTGAGAACAAGGAAAACCGCGCCGGGTCCTGATGGCATACCGGGCAAGGTTCTCTACCTTGCCATGGAATACGTGGGTGGGTGGCTCAGGGACTTGTTCGACGAGTGTCTTACTGTTGGGCAATTTCCGCGAGCTTGGAAGGTGGGAAAGTTGTGCCTGTTGCGAAAGGGCGATCGTTCCTTGGACTCTCCTTCCGCATACAGGCCAATTATACTTTTGAATGAGATGGGAAAGGTCTTCGAGAAGATTCTTGCTTCCCGTCTCATCCAGCACCTCGAGGAGGTGGGTCCTGGTTTATCCAAGAACCAGTTTGGTTTTCGGCAGGGTCGTTCCACAATCGACGCTGTGGAATGCCTGCGGGGAATGACGCTGGAAGCGATGGCAAAGGGGGAAGTTGTGCTGGCAGTCTCACTAGACATTGCAAACGCCTTCAACAGCCTCCCACATAGTACAATATTGGAGGCACTTCATTATCATAAGGTGCCTTCATACCTCAGGAGGCTGTTGACGGCATATCTCCAGGACCGAGAGGTGTTATGGCAAAGTGGCGACCGTTTGTTCCGGCATAAAGTTGTCTGCGGTGTTCCGCAGGGGTCAGTGTTGGGGCCGGTGCTATGGAACGTGGCCTTCGACTGGCTTCTGCGATGCCCGCTCCTCCCAGGGATGGGGGTGTTGTGCTATGCGGATGACACCCTCATTACGGCAAGAGGCAAGACATTCGAGGAGGCAGCCATTGTAGCCGAAGTCGGGACGAATTTGGTGATGGACCGAATCAGAAGTTTGGGATTGGAGGTGGCCACCAATAAGACGGAGTGCATGCTATTCCATGGACCTCGTAGGGGCCCCCCACGTGGGGCAGCGCTCTTGTTGCAGGGTGCCATGGTAGAAGTAAAGGCTCGGATGAAGTATCTGGGCCTAATGCTGGACAGCCGATGGGGATTTCGAGCTCATTTTGACTGGCTCACCCCTCGGCTTATCAATGCCGCTGCGGCGCTTGGTCGATTGTTGCCCAACGTGGGAGGACCAGGGTCACCTTGCAGGAGACTTTACGCGGGCGTAGTAGCTAGCATGGCGCTGTACGGTGCACCGGTGTGGGCAGGCTCTCTGACAACTGCAAATAAAACCCGTCTACGCAGAGCTCAGAGAGTTATAGCGACTAGGGTAATACGGGGATACCGTACAGTTTCTTGGACGGCAGCAACTCTCCTGGCGGGTGACCCTCCGTGGGAGCTGCGAGCGGAGGTTCTAGCAGCTGCCTATCAGTGCAGGGTGGCTGCAAGGACCAGAAGGATGTCAACTGATGCCGAAGAGGTTCAGAGGATTAGGGCCTCAGCAGACAGAGCTCTAATCCAGAGGTGGCATGAGGATCTCGGATCTCCTACAGCGGGTCTGATCACGGTGGAAGCGATCCGTCCCCACCTGGACAATTGGATATCTAGGGGGCACGGATCTCTCACTTACAGGCTGGTGCAGGTGCTGACCGGACATGGTTGTTTCGGCAAGTACCTGCATCAGATTGTTCGCAGGGAGGTAACGCCTGCCTGCCATGAGTGTGATGCACCTGTAGATACAGTGCAGCACACTCTGGCAGAGTGCCCGGCGTGGGGACCCCAGCGGCATCTATTGACGTCGTTGGTCAGAGGAAACCTTTCACTGGAGGGCATAGTTGGCGCAATGCTCACCGGTGAAAGGGAGTGGAGGGCAGTGGTCTCCTTCTGTGAAAGTGTTATTTCGCTGAAGGAGGCACATGAGAGGCACAGGGAGAACGCTGTAGACGCTCCTTTACTTCGGCGCAGGAGGTTGGGAGGTAGGAGGCGTCGATTTGCGCTTCTCCTTCCTCCTTCTTAAGTTTCCCAGAGGAATCTTCCGGAGTGCCAGGGTAGATTGCGTCTACCGATCCTCTGGTGCTCCAGTAAAGGAAGCGGAGGGTATCGCTGGGTTTTAGTGGGTATTCTGGTTTACCAGCGAGTCCCACACTGCCGATAAGATTTTACTCTGATCGGCGTGCATAAAGGCATTTCCCAGCGTTAAAAAAAAAAAAAAAAAAATATGTTACGATAGTAATATTACATCTGTTGTATATTTTTATAATATTAAAATGGCTACACATATAAAAAGGCTTCTTGTAAGTCACCCATAAAAGAAGTAAGCAAAGCAAAAAAAGGTCAGTTATACAAAAACATAATTCGACGGCATCCCTTTTGTTTGACACGGCTTCAATGTTCGTTTATCGCCTTTGTTGTAACGTCTTCATTCATTTTTCCTGAAAGAGATCGTAATTACCGAGCACAATTAAAAAAAAGTATTAATCATTTTCGGTACAGTGGCGACGTTAAATTACTTTCTTTGTGGACACTGCGACAATAATAAGACAACGTCAAAGAGATTTCACAAATTAGATTTTAATCTTTTATAATAAATGTGTTTTAAAAACCTTAAGTAAACTAGATGAAGTTGTGTTACTCCATACACATAAACATGTAAACGAAATTAGAGCGTATGTTTATAATTTCAAATTAACAGAACTTCATTTAATGCGTATTAAAGTATGTATCCACGACTTTTTCAGGTATTTTAACTGGCAGAGGTCTAGTTTTTACAGGTTAGCTAGATAGATGAAGTTATAAGAAGAATCTCGTAATAGCACGAAAAAAACTAATTCCATAAAACAAATAAATCGTTTAACGTTATATGATTATGTTTATACACATGCAGTTTAAACTGCCTCATTGGTGTAGTAGTTAGCATGTTTCTTCGACAGACATGAGGTCCTCGGCTCGAATTTCTATTAAAAAAAAATCAATATTGAGTTTTCTATTAGGATTTACTCAATATTAACCCGAAGTTGGGAAGCTTGCGGTGTGATCCATCCCAGTGTCTCGGAAAGCAAGTTAAAGCCGTCGGTTCTGCGCCTGATCTCTCTCCGGCCGTGTCGGATTTCCATCACATCGGCCTATGAGAGTGAAGGAAGAGAGAGTGCTTGTGTACTATGCCTGCCAATCCACAGCGTGGTGGATCTATGCTCTAAAAACCCTAAAAATGAGGAGGCCTGTGCCCACTGCCCAGTACTAGGGCTGCTACTTACTTACATGCAGTCTCGTTTCCGTATGAAGTTTTTAAATCCAAACCAGCGTGTTAATATCGTCAAAAGTTTTAGTAATAAGCCGTTGTTTTAGCATTAAAAATAGGCATTACACTCTATATCTATACAAATATCACTCAGCGACCGACTCATTAGTGAATACTCATTTGAAATATATTAGCGTCACGAAGTTTTACAGCGTTTTTTTATGCTAATTCGCTTAAACGTTAGGTAGTTTTAATACTGACAAAAAGCACCTCATTTGAAATTTCATTAAATTATTTGTATTCATTTTGACACCTTTAATATTAGAATGGCAATTTTATTCATTAAATTCCTAACATATCTTTATCTTTTTGCGGGCGATCCCCCTTGGGAGTTGAAGGCGGAAGTTCTCGCAGCTTCTTACCAGTGCAGAGTAGCTGCGAGGGCCAGAGGGGAAACACCTAATGCCGACGAGGTCAGAAGGATCAAGGTCATTGCTGACAGAGCCTTGAACCAAGCTTGGACACAGAATCTCGGGTCCCCAGCAGCCGGCGGAGCCATAATAGCGGCTCTCCACCCTCACTTGAAGCAATGACTGGGTAGATGACAAGGAGAGCTTTCCTACCGTTTGGTGCAGGTGAAGCACACTATCCAAGAAGGAGGGGAATAGAAAACAGGAGACGGAGGTGGATAAACCTCCGTCTCCTGTAGCGCACTTTTGAGGCGGCTTCATTTGGAGGGGCAAGAGTGGAATGCCACAATGAACCTCTTGTCCTTCCATTCGCAAACGACGAGGGCTCCGCTGGGTTTTAGTGGGTATTCTGGTACTACTGGCGAGTCCCACACTCCCGTCTGTCTCACAGGCGGTGTGCGTAAATGCATTTCCCAGCGCAAAAAAAAACATATCTTTGTTTTTTCCCTTCCTCTAAAACTCGCAAATCTAAAGTTTTACATTTGTATAAATATAAATAAGACTTAAAAATTAGTTTGCCAAAGAAGTTTCACTTCTGACATTTGTAGGAAAACACACATATAAGCAAAATTCGCTAATCATCACGGTTTTTAAAAACAATGCAGCCAATTTAATGTTTGTTCGACTGTAATCTCACCTGATGGAAAGTAATGATACAGAAATGGAAGCACGCTAATCTGGTTAGAGGCAATTTACCACTTATAATTTTGATATATAATTTTCCAGCATCGTACCGGAATACAAATCTCTTGCTTAGCGGTACGTCTATGCTGGTAGGGTGGTAACTAGCCACGAACGCAGCCTCACACCAGTACTAACTCAGAATAATAACTAGATAATGCAATTTTATAAATTCGTGTTACCGGAACCCAGGACTTCTGCTAGCGAAGGAAGTAGTCACACTACTGCGTCAACGTGGCCGTGTTAAGTATTGGGCAAAAAGAAATATATTTTGGTTTAACATTATTAAAGATATCAATCACGTCCCGGCTTCGCACGGGTAGACATAAATAGGTATAGATATTTAAGTTATAAGCATGATAATTAAAACGACCACGAATTGACAAATATTATGAAAAAGTGTGATTCCTAATACTAAAACTAAGTACCTCTGAAAAGAACTTTTTAAGTGGAGCATAAAAATGTGTTAAAAAAATTCAAAATATTTAATGTCGCTTGCGTCCACTGCGTAAGGAGCCGACCGACTACCTAGTTCATAATGGTGCACCTGTTATATTAATTTCATGATATCTTTTGAATGTAATATCCGATTTAAATAATTCAAAAGGTAATCATCAGGTATTGAGACAGTCTTGAATATTAAATTATTTATTTGGATAAAATTTTATAAATGGTATGGATAACACGATCTGATTTTGTTCGGCGTTTCTATCAATTTGTTAAATGTAAAAAAGTAGTTATAGTGACGTAACTACAATAGTTAGACATATGGTCCCATTAAGTTTATTGTAGATATGTATATATTCTATAATATTGTCGAACATTTTTTTGTCCTATCATTAATATTCTTCACAGCGTATGCGATGAAAGACATTTTATTGCTAATTTTTTTACACCTTCGGTTGGTTTTAATAGGAATTTCTAAAGATCTATTTAACAATCTAGTACTAAATATAGCCTATGTTACTCAGTGATAATGTAGCTTTCTAATGAAAAAAGAATTATTAAAATCGGTCCAGTACTTTTGAGTTTATTCGTTACATACAAAAGTACAAATCTTTCCTCTTTAAAATATTAGTGTAGATTAAATTATTTAATGATCTTATCCAATGACGTGTAAAATGAAGATTTCGAAGATCTTCATTGGAAATACTAATTTTATCGCTCGCTACTAACTTTAGCGAATCTTTATTTTTGCACAGCAGCTACCAGGATCGCATAAGCTGTAACAGGTAGTCCCGTTTTTTGCAAGGGCACCCTTCGTGACGACGAAGGGTGGGATGCATCGAAGTGTGCGGTAATTCATCGTGATTAAATCGTTTCATCTTCACACTCCAGCGCCTACGGTATTAACTTAAGTTACATTAAAAATCAGTATTCCCTATGATTTTTATCCGCTTTTATTATAAATCCGATTATAAATTACTTTTCAATATTTGTTGGGTTGGGTTGGGCATGCGCATTTTTAATCAGATACCACAATCAATTTCAGATTTGTCTCCACATAATTTTAAGAATTATATATAAAACAATGTTGAGGATTATTTAAGCGATAAATTGATTAAAGTTGCTCACAGAAGCAATATATTACACATTGGAACATACAAAACTATCTTTAAAAGAATAACCGTTCAGTTTCTTGCCGGTTTCTTCGCTGTGGATTCAACTTTCCGAACCGGTGGTAGATTTGTTTCCAACTACTGACGATCAAATGCGCTTTTTAAGCCTTTGCCCCGTGGAATTAAACCGTTACTCATGGACATTCGAATTCCTTAAGTGTAAAATGAGTGATTTTGTTCTTCACAAAATCAGTATTGAACCCTAACATGACTATTGATACGGCTTGAAGGACCAGCTGTTTGTCTTCTTGATGTTCAGAAGACGGGATTAAGTCGTTATGGTTGAAAGATGATATTTTATTTCTCTGTCATTTCTTCACAGACTGTTTTTGTGTTCACATATTATGTGTTGTGAATTCACAACAATCAGTTATTCACCTGTGAATGTTACATCTAAATCGGTCCAGCCGTATCACCAATTGATAAAATATATTTTTTATTTTAGTACCATATATACTTTCCCATGTATGTCGTGAAACAATTATATTCGTCGTAATAATAAATTAGGTGTTGCTAAGAAAATATATTATTAGGCGTTTAGTAACTTCACTTTTATCTATCTAATTTCACCTACATCAAAACGTCTAATACATTTGATAAATCCACATAATACCATCATAGTTTTCTGATAGGGATCATGAAAAAGAATCCAGGATAACTTAATTTTTAACTATTGTATGAAAATGATTAAAAAAGTAAATGAATAGGGTTTTCATAATAGAAGGTCGATATCCAAACTAAAATATTTTTTACTTCCAGTAAAAAATATTTTAGTTTACTCTTTTTGTCAACGACTCTACCACCGGTTCAGGACCTACAGATTAGATGGAGAAGAATCCGGCGAGAAACTCCATAATCTTTTACTCTTTTGTTTTTAACCATGTTATATTTAATAATATAAATTACAGAAAAATACATCATCAACATCCATTATTAAATATTAAAACAAATATCACACAATTATCATTATTACATATTAAAAACACAGTTATAATTTAAAGAAATACACTTAGCTTTGTATAGCAGGTCAGCCCTTTTTACGACACCACTAACTTAAAATACAATAATTCGTAGCTAACGTTGATTAAAAACTGACTTCTCGACTAACTTTTAAGACTATTTATACATTTGTCGTTAATGAGGCCATTAGCATAAACCACGAATGGCAGCGTTTGGCGGCAAATATATTTCTTAATTATCTTATTTATTAGGAAACTACCATTCCCCGCCAGTATTTAATATTTAAAATTCATATAATTTAAGTAATTCTAATCGTTTATGAAATATTACAACTATTATATCGCAAATTGACATCGTTTACAATGTTTACAAATTCACCAATCGGAATCAACACTTGTGATTCAAGGTCAGTTTTAAAATTAGTCAAATGACGAACCGTACCCTTAAAATATTATGTTAATTAAACCATTTTACATATACTAACACAGGCATTTACTCGGACGTTTATCTTGCACGTGGCAAACGTAATTATTAGAATTCTATCATTCCACCGAGAGCACTCTATATGCCGACATAAGCCCCCAAAGCCACCTCCTTAGAGAAATCTGATCATGACTGCTATAATTACCTGTCAGAATGAACCTCATACAACACTCGCACTCTCTGTGTAATTAAGGGAAATTTTCGCATTACGATTTTTCATTAATAGAAATAAAAGTAATGAGATATTGTTCACCTTAAGAACATAAATTAGAAGCTTTTAGAAAATTCAGTATTCTCCTCCAACTCTAGAAAGTTTTACGGCTTTATTTAGTTACTAGCTATGACCTAAACTTCGTCCGCATGTACATTAATAATACGTATAAGTACTTCAATGAGAAAATAGCTTGTTGCCCTTTCTGTGTATCAAATTTCATTTAAATCAGTTTAATTTTGGCGTGAAATTTCGACAGACAGTTACATTCGCTTTTGTATTATTAGTAAGGGTTGTTATTTTAGATCTTTGAGGGTCAAACATTTACAAACACTAAATGTCATAATTGTTTATTTCAATACAATAGCCTAAAAATAAGTTTCAAGCTTCCAAAAATGACAATACTTTTTCGCATTAAATAGTAGCCTATGTCTTTTCTCAGACTCTAAACTATCTGTGTACCAAATTTCCTTTAAATCGGTTTAGTAGTTTTAATGTGTAGGCTCGACAACCAGACAAGAGTAACGATTTTTGTAACATAGTTAATGCCAATTAGTTTATGAATAGATATAAGTTTATGTGTGTAAAATGTATAGTTTTTTTTTTCATTTTGACAAACAAAGCATAGCATAATTTCTTACGATATCGCCAGAACTTTAAATAATGCATAAAATTCTGTGATTTATTGAAAAAAATGGAACAACTTTTAGCCCATAAAGAGTTATAAACAGTGAGTAATTGCAACATTCAGGCCATTCAAGAGAAAGGAAAATTAATATATATACTTAATTTTGTTCATAAATATAACATCAAAGAGTAAATAGGGCGTGTACATAAAGAGGCATCAGCAGGTGAATGTGAATCAGCGGGTGAAATGTGCTTGAATGTAATCTCACCTGATGATAAAGACCAAAATGAAATCGTGCTAACTGGTAAGAATTAATTTGTCTCTTATGGTTACTACAAAGAATCGTGGTGGAACGTCATATTTTTGTCTGGTGGCAAGCCTTTTATAGTAGGGTTCTTATTAGCCAGATTCAAACAAATCTGAAAAATCAGTGTTCTTTATTTGCACCCACGGAAATTGAATCTTTAATATACAATATGATTAAGGCAATATGACATGCTTAATTCACAACATATGTTTTTATTTCTTGACGCTTGACGCATTTACGCACCCCAACCGAGCAGTCATCGGTTGGGAGTGTGGGACTCACTAGACAAAACCAGAACACCCACTAAAACCCTCTTGATCCTTTAGTGAGGGGCCAGCGGCTCAGAGAAAACATTCCACTCTGGCACCCCGGATTTGTTTGCCTTCACAGCTGTGTCAAATTTAAAATAGAGGAAGGAGGCGGGATAAACCCCGCCCCCGTTTTCCAGGCCTTCTTCGTCGGCGAGCAGAGGAATCTGCGGCGTCCTCCCTTTCCCTGCTTAGTGTCTCCTTCTGCAAAATGATCGACTCGCAGAAGGAGGCAATTGCCCTGCATACATTTTATGATGTTCGCCAGCGAGAAATCCCCACCCGTCTTTGGCACCAAAAGCTGTCGTTCCACTAACCAAGCTGGACATACTGCTACCGTGTGGTGCGCCGTATCGACTAGAGTACCACACTGTTGGCAGGCGGGTGTTTCTTGACACCTAACAATTTGGTGCAGGTATTTACCAAAGCAACCGTGGCCGGTCAGCACCTGCACCAACCTAATTCGCAACATATGTGTGAAAACTTTAGTTTTCAGCACAAAGCAGAGTGAAGGTAAATTCTAAGCTGAAACTTAAATGGAATATTAAAATGTTAATCCCAAAATGTTCACTCAACACTTTAACATTGCATTTCGTATTTCGCAGAATTTCAAAGATGCTTAAACGTGCTCTATTTTGTGGCCGGATACTAAAATTGAAGTAAAATTCAAAATAGCGTCTGTTTTCAAATTCAGGCGGCGTGCACTTATCATCCGCAAGCCGTCGTGTGGAAAGTCTTTATGGAGTACAAAATTTACCGATAAATAAGCTTTTGTTCATTGTTATTAGTTTGAACACCGCCTCATTGATTTAATAATTAGATTGTGTTGGATGTAACCGATTTTTTTAACTTTGGTTGATGCATTTGCGTGCCCCTACTGGACAATCATTGACGGATCAACGATCACGGACCGCGTGATCCTTGATTAAGGCACCAGAGGCTCACCGTTGAACATTCTACTTTGGTACTTGGATATATTTCCCTTCATTAACGTCCCACTGCTGGGCGCAGGCCTTGTCACTCATATGAGAGAGGATTTTTAGAGTATAGACACACCATGCTGCTCCACTGCGGATTGGCAGGCATAGTAAACAAGTGCACTATCTATTCCTTCACTCTCATAGTGCGACGTGACGGCAATCCGACACCACCAGAGAGAGAACCGGCGCAGGACCGACGGCTTAACGCGCTCTCTGAGGCACGGGAGTGGATCACACCGCCAACTTCCCAACTTCGGGCAAATCTTGAGAAAATCTTAATAGAAAACTCAATATCGTTTTCGAACTGGATCGACCCGGGACTCGAACCCAGGACCTCATGTCTGTAGTCGGACATGCTAACCACTAGACGAATGAGGCAGTTAAACTTTATATATTTAATCAAAATTAATTAATCTCAACTGATATTATAAACAGGAGACATTTGTATGTAATTATGTATGTTTGTTACGTTTTCACACAAAATCTGCTACTACTACTACTAGTAATAATAATAATAAAAGGACTTTATTTACCAAACATGCAAAACAGATACATTGATATCTTAAAATAAGTTATAGCTAAAAAAAGAAAATTTAAAAAAAAAATATGACATGAAAGTACAAAAAAAAGTAATAGCATGTTAGCAAAAAGGTCGTGGACTCAGCTACAAGCTGCTTTCAGTCCACGCCTGGTGCCATTTCTGCCAATACAGGAAAAAAATAAAAAGTAGACTACTACTAGAACAATTGCAATTTTTTAATTTTTTTCACCATTAGAAAGCTACATTTTCACTGAGCGACAAAAGCAATATTACTTTCTCAAAAACCCAAGGTATGAAACAAAAAATCTGTCACCGCGTGCGCAGCGAAAACTATTGAAGATATAACAAAAAAATGTTCTATAATATTACAGAACGTATCAATATCTATAAATATACTATATGTCCAACTACTGTAGTTACGCCACTAAAACTTTTTTGCATTTTAAAAGTTAATAAAAGTGCCGACAATATATATATATAGCATCACGGCTCATTCCCATAGGGGTAGGCAGAGACCACGTCCTTCCACTTGCCACGATCCTTGCATATCTCCTTCGCTTCTTTCATTCTCATTAAACCTTTCATACAAGTTTAGAGTGCGACAGTAATCAAACCATATTATTCACACTGTGTATTAATCTTTATCCTCTTAAATGATAATTTATAAAAGAGACTTTATCTCACATTCCATTCGAAATATATAAGGATTTTTAAAATCTCAATCTAAAGAATATATTGTATCCCCAGTCGAATTCCAGAGTGTCAAATGGCGTGTATAGGGAAGTTCTGAAACAATAAAGTATTATAAACAAATCTCTTCTCTAATATTATAGAAGACAAGCTAAAAAATACTGAGAAAATTCTTTCAATACCTGTAGAGTACTTTTAAATTTACAAATGTCGGATATTCTACGCAAATGATGTTACGGTTAAAAATGTATTAGATATGTATTCGTGTTAACTAAATCTCTATATTGATAAGATTATGAATTTAAGTGCGTATATATTAATCTGAAAGGAAGTAATTAAAAACTAGTGAAATAAAAGTGAAATATTTTTTTTCTAACTTCTAACAAAAATAAAGTGAGGGAATCCGCGGGGCTAGTTTAACTTTAAAACTGTGTGTTAATACGAACATATATAGCTTTAATTGACGTATTCAACGCAATTCATTCGCGTTTATCAAGATTTCAGAACATTAACAGATAAACCTTGCACAGATTGACTAGATAGAACTGATTGAAACTTATGTTATTACTGACAACATTATGATTAATAGATAATCCTGGCATAATCTAAATATATAATATATTAACATCTCTTGTATTTGGCTCAGTAAAAAGGTAAGATAAGTAACGTCCCACTGTTGGGCACTCATATGATAGAGGATCTTTAGAGCGTAGACCCACCACGCTGCACCACTCCGGTTGGCAGGCATAGTACACAAGTGCACTCTATATTCCTTCACTCTCATAGTCCGATGTGACGGTAATCCGACACAACGGGAGAGAGATCGGGTGCAGGACCAACGGCTTAACGTGCCAATCAACTTCGGAAAAATATTGAGAAAATCTTAATAGAAAACCAAATATCCATTTTTGAATTGGCCCGAACACAGGACCTCATGTCTGTAGTCGAACATGAGGGCCTAGTAAATTTATTTAAAATATTTTCTGCCAGACTAGTTAATTTGATTAAATATGGACTTGAAAATCTAAAGCAGACTATTTTGCTTAATAACACTTTATTTTATTTATAGCTATAATTCTGTTAATCCTAATTTATACACACATTTTCATCAAACAATACTTTTTTTAAGCTCCACTAATACACATAATATCAAAACTAGAACTGTCGTACTCTACGAATAAACTCCGCCAGCCTGCCAACGCATCATCCTCATTCGCGCATTTAGTCAATACAAAAACTAATATTATGTTGCAAACATATTTTACCATGTTATACATTCTATTAAAGCATTAATTCAAATATTTCACCACAGTACATTTATTATTTAGTTAAGATCTTGCTAAATCAACTTTATTATACTTTTATTCACGTTTATCATAAATAAATTATAATGATCGAAGGTTGCGGGGGTATTAACAAATGACTCATCACGATATCTCTGGAACCATAAGGTGTAGAGACTCGAAATTTGGTAGGGATATTCCTTTCGCCGAATATAGGTCAGGTAAGAATGGATTTTGCGAAATTCCACCCGCAAGTGGGGTTGCGGGGCTGTGAAAAATTGACTCATGGACTCATCACGATATCTATGGAACCATAAGGCGTAGAAGCTGGAAATTTGGTAGGAATATTCCTTTTGCCGAATAGAGCTCAGCTAAGAACGGATTTTGCGAAAGTGATTGAGTACAGCGATAATCTAGAGCCTAAGAAGGGACTGAAAGCTATTTGCAATAATACACAGCAAATAACTCATTGACGTTTTTAAACGTATGTTTTATATTTGTAAAGCAATTTGCCTAAATTAATGAAAATGCTTCCTATTGAAACCAATGAAAAAAACATTCTTCGCACACGCAGTCGCGGGTGCAGCTTGTGTTATTTATTGAGTTATTTAGCCACTGAGGGTAGAATGATGCACATGGGCTCAAGCCGCTCTACTCACGAAGTGGAGGAATTTATTGAGGCAGCCCAGTGCCGGTCTCTATACGATTGAGGCAATTCGCCCAATATTTGAGCAGTGGACCAATAGAAGTTTTGGGGTGCTGACTTTTTTCCTTACACAGGTCTTTTCGGGACATGGTTGTTTCGGGAGGTATCTGTGTCGCGTCGCGAGGAGAGAGATGATGGAGGAATGTCACGAGTGCGGCGCGGTGGAGGACCCTGCGGCACACACGCTGTGTGCCCGCAGTGGGCCGACCGCCGAGCCGAACTGGTAACAGTTGTCGGGGACGACCTGTTCCTGCCTGCTTTGGTAAGAACCATGGTGGGCAGAGAAGCCAGATGGAATGCCGTGGTCTCCTTTTGGGAGGACGTGATGTCGCAGAAGGAGGCGGCAGAGCGCATCATAGAGATGGACGGAGATGCTCCAGCCATACGGCGGCGGAGGGCTGGGCGCAGACGGTTAGTGCACGACCGTCGTTTGCCCTCCTAGTGGTAGCCTGGCTGTAGCAATGGGTGCGGGACCTATTGCCCCTTTAGAGGGATTCCGAGGGAGGACTGGTGACATGCCACCAGAATAAGACGAACACAAAGAGAAGAGCCCCGTTGGCATATCGTCGACGAGATTGCGGATGTATTCCGATCCCATGCTTTCGCCAAAGTACGGAGGGAGGAGCGCCGTCGGGTTTTAGCCGGTAAGAGTCCGGCATAACCCGTAACGCCTTTCCCCCATAGCGTTGCGGGTATCCATGAGGATTTCCCGACAAGAAAAAAAAAAGGCTAAAATGGCATCCGGTATTATGCGAGTAATAGGAGACACCTAGTGTTCATTTTACAAGATAAGTCAAATATCCATCAATATTAATCAGTGGAGCCTGAATTTAGAAAATTCGCGTAACCTTACGGATATGAGGGCAATTTAAATCGATTTATCTAGCTTAGGGTCTAAATTCGATTCTCGCTTCAAGCGACGTATCAGACCTCTTAAGGAAACCTTGCCGTGTGAGGATAAATTCAATAAAATGTAGCGGGAAATATTTTTCCTGAAATTTGCTCTCTTGAGCTCGATCGCTGGTGACTATTAAGTTACGCAAGTAAACGAACGATAAAATGTGAGTTCTTATGATTTCTGTTACTAAGGTCGTAAGATATTATGTAGTAAAGTATTACTTTTTGGTATTTGGTATTGGTAGTAACCAATGGTGGCGAACTACGACTAACTTTGATTTTTTTATGTAAATAAATAAAAATTTTAACAAAAAAAGAACCGCCATTAAAACAAACTTACAAATATAATCATATGCTCTAAAAAGTAAGAAATAATTGCGTATTCTTTTAGAGTGTTCTTCGTATTGTTATATTGGGAGGCGGCGTCAGCCAAGGTAGATGTTCCCCGCGTATCCACTTGGCAGCTCCCGCGTCTCTCCCACCTATAGCTTTATATGTAGGCGCCTCGGCTAGTCTAGTGGTTAGCATGTTCTACAGACATGAGGTCCTGGGTTCTAGTCCCAATTCGGGCCAATTCAAAAATCAATATTGTGTTTTGTTATTAAGATTTTCTCAATATTTGCCGTCGGCCCTGCGCTTGATCTCCCTCCGGTCGTGTCGGATTCCAGTCACATCGTAATAAGAGAGAGAAGGAATAGACAGTGCACTTGTGTACCATGTCTGCCAATCCGCAGTGGTGCAGCGTGGTGGCTCAATGCTCTAAAAACCGTCTCTCCTATGATTGAGGAGGCCTGTGCGCAGCAGTGGGACGATTATCAATTTGTGTTATCTCGTACTACCTTCTTCTCTGCGTACTATTTTATGGGGTACATATTGTGGATAATTCGCGACGTTCGCGACATCCTTTTTTAAGTTTAAAGTCAGTAATGACCATAGAGAGAAATTTATCTCAATACATATATCGAGGCAATGATGAAAATCACAAAAGCTAGTCCGTAGCTCGTGCTACAGAACGTGAGGAGATAGAATAATGACATTTCATTACGCTGTTTGTTCAACTGATTTCGCTTGGGACTCGATGCACGTGCTGCTTAATCATGAGCTATATCACGTAAATAAAAATGTTATCCTTTCTCAGATTGTTTATTTGAAAAGGTTAAATAATCTTATGTATAAAACACAAAAACCTTTCAAAATCAAAATATTCTTTATTCAAGTAGGCTCAAAAAGCACTTTTGAATCGTCAGTAGTCTGTCCGTTGGCAACAAATCTAACACTGGTTCGGAAAGTTGAATCCGCTGAGAAGAAACCGGCAAGAAACTCAACGGTTACTCTTTTAAAGATAGTTTTGTATGCTACAATGTGTAATGTATTGCTTCGGTGAGCAACTGGAATCAAATCCAAACATTTATATCGCTTAAATAATCCTCGACATTATAATATGCCTTTTGTAAAAGGATGTTTTTGACATATTTCTTAAAGCTATGCGGAGGCAAATCCAAAACTGATTGAGGTATCTTATTAAAAATGCGTATGCTCAACCCGACTAATGATTTCTGAACCTTATTCGCTCTAAAATATGGAATTACAAGTTTGTTTTTATTTCTTGTGTTAAAATTGTGTATTTCACTTTTCTTGCTGAATTTTACTGTGAGAATTGATGTTTCTTGAAATTTATCTCTTAGTGAAACACGAGAGCCTAATTGATATATGGCTCGTATTGCTCTTTTTTGTAAAATAAATATAGTTTCAATATCCGCTTCACCCCATAACAGTATGCTGTAAGACATAATGCTATGAAAGTAAGCGAAATACACCATTTTAGCAGTTTCAACATCTTTTCTACCTATATCCTTTATAAACTTCGAAACCATCCAACTATAACTCTAACTACAAGATCTTCAATACTCCTGATTTAGCAATGCCTGTTTTCACAATCATCATAATTTCACAGATTAGTACAAGTAGTCTCAAAAAGCACCTCTATATCGTCAGTAGTCTGTCCGTTGGTAATAAATCTACCACCGATTCGGAAAGTTGAAATCGCTGAGAAGAAACTCAGCGGTTACTTTTTTAAATGTAGTTTTGTAGGTTACAATGTGTAATATTATGCTTCTGTGCGCAATTGGAGGCAAGTCCAAACATTTTTATCGCTTATATAATCGTCAGCATTATAATATGCCTTTTCTATGTATATCATTAGTTTTATTATACTAATTACCGATTTCCAGATATTGCCACGGGATCGGGAAGTAAACTGATTACGTCACGGGGAACAGCAAGTTTAAAATATTCATTGTAACAAACCCCAAGTAATGAAATCTCAATATGCCACTGATTGTGATTTCTTTTTCTGAGTTTATTTAGGACAGATCTGGGTCAAGCCACAATAAAGCTTAGAGAAATAATCATTTGATTGATAAGCAAAAGATGCGTGATCTGCAAACAATATAGTACAAATACTTATTCTGTTTTACTATGATTTCCATTTCGGAAAATAGTTATTCTTTCGAATTTTTTCACTAGATTTATGGATATACAACTAGCAGACCCGACAGACTTCATTCTGTCAAAAAGATTTCAAATTTTACGAATAAATTACAGCAGTACTAAATATCTATAGCTCTTACATTTTTGTGACTATTCAATTTGGTCGGGATCTGCCTATTCAATTGATTTAGAACTTTCTGCAGCGGTAATAAGGTGCAAATTTACTCTTTGACGTTAGGAACACACCAACATTGCTTAGACTTAAGTGAGTACTTGTAACTTTATTTAATAACAATAAAGGTCAATGATGCTACCTTTTAGTTAGAAAACGGTTGTATGGGAAACAGAAAAGGGCTGTTTTTAGGGTCTTCCCTCGCAATTATTTGAACTTTTCTCGCTGTAAAAACCATCCTTTGACTTCAACAAACATTTAAAAAAGAGAATTGTCAAAATTGACCCAGGCGTTGTTGAGTTATGCTATATTACCAACACATTTTGCGATTCATTTTTATATTATAGATCAAGCTTACTATCTAATTTTAAATGTTTTGTCTGCGTAAATATTAAATAGCAAGAAGAAGGACAGACATACATATATGTGTACTGGATATTCCAGAAGAACTGTGCTAACGAATAAAACTGTCGTTATGGAATACAAACAGCACTTTAATAACATATCATTTAATAGGATAAGGATTAATATAGAGGTATTAATAATATGATTTGATTATTGTCAGCACTTTTATTAACTATTAAAATGTTATGCCACTAATATAAATACGTTCTATAATATTGTAGAATATTTTTTTGTTCTATCATCAATATTTTCCGCAGCGCAGCTCTAAATATTATTCAGGTTTTTTTTATTTGTTAATGCTGCCTTAGCGGCAGTATGAAATTTGGCGCATCAGCTATTTTTTTTATAAATTAACTTGGGGATTATCTGAAATATAACGTATTTATTTATTCATTTGATCGTGTAGCGAGGAATGAGCTGTGGTCAACGTTATCTACGTATGGGGTGAGTGAGAGCTGTGCATGGTGGAGAGTTGGTGCCAACATTTATGTATGGTAGTGAAAGTTGGGTATGGCAGAAGAATCACATAAGCAAAATAAATGCGGTAGAGATGAAAGCATTGAGAAGTATGAGAAAATAAAACTGAGTGACAGAGTAAGAAATAGTGTGAAGAGAAAGTTGTGGTTTAAAAGTAGCTGTAGTGAGTAAAATTGAGAAAGGTATGCTTAGATGGTTTGGGCACGTAGAGGAATGAATGAAAGGAGACTAAGAAAAAGGATTTATGAGTCAAGAGTGAATGCGAAAGTTGGAAGGGGAAGACCAAGGCGAACGTTCCTGGACCAAATCCAGGACATTTTAAATAATACTCTAAACTGAACTTGCACGAAAGGTTGAATGAGAATGAAAAAAGCGAAGGAGATATGCAAGAATCGTGGCAAGTGGAAGGACGTTTTACCCCTTTTTTCTTTTTTCCAATAATATAGTTCTACTCTGAATGTTTTCAATTGGAAACTCTTGGTTTATGTTCTGACTATTTTGTTTTTGAAGTGTATGTTTAAGGCTTAATATAAAAGGCCGAGTCAAGCAACGAAAACATTAATTTGATTAGCATGGGAAGCGCGCTTAGGATAAGATGATAAACACGCCTCGAGTTAATTTGATTATCATGTTACGCGGGAACTTGTTGTTCCTCCGATGTTCACTATTGATAGTGTTCCTTGTATTTTAATTAATATTCCTTAAACCCCGATACTCTTGGTACACTGTATATATCATTCCTTTAGCTTAAATGCCTTTAATCAGGTTTAACTTGGTTTAGCAACGATACGGCGTAAAAATCAAACTCAAAAAAATCTTTATTCAAGTAATTCTATCACAGCAGTTTTGAATCGTCAAATATATATTTTTTTCCACACACTAATTCTAATGTACGACTGATGATGGTATTAAAGAACGTCTTAAAGTTACAAGGGTTCCTTCGTAACCTGACCAGAGAAAGGCCTACAACGAACGCAGTCGGGTATCTTTTTTACCATTTAAATTCAAATTAAAGCAATTCGTTTACGCCCACGCGTTTCTATCGTCTAAGTAATCTTGCAACTTTCTTTTAACAAAGACTTTGAATTTATTAAGTGACATCTCTAGAACGTCATGAACTAAACTAAACTACTTTGGCCTTTAATATAATAAGAGCCTTAAAATAAAATTGATCCCTCCAAATGAAATCAGTTTTGACAGAGCTAAGTGATTATTTTCTTGACAGTTTTAGTCAAGCATATTATTATGTCTTTCGTTAAATAGTTGATAAAGTTAAACATGATATTGTGCGATATTGCATTCCTTTTAAAGGTTTTTAAGTTGTCAATTGAGATGTATGACTTTATTTTATGTAACTGAGATCCTCTTTAACCGCTTTTTCATTGCTGACAAGTAAGGGCATGACTGTTGTTGTAACACACAATGTTATTTTTGAAACATGGTATAGCAAACTAACATTTAATGGTAGACTTCGCAATAGGCTCTGCTATCCTAAGTGCAAAACTAACCTATACTCACGGAGTTCCTACTATATGATGGTGCGACTCTTAAACAAATTGCCCTCGACAATCAAGGAATTACCTATAAATTCATTAAAAAACATTAGTTTCTCTGGTTGATCGAAAAGTGCTATTACTCTGTTGATGACTTCCTTAGTAATCCAAATGTATTTTAATATTATCCTAAATCTTACATGTTTTTTCTGTGAATTTATATTGATTTATATTTTTGGACATAATTTCTCTATAATTGTATAATCTGACATGTTATGAAATTCATTGATTTATTTTATATTTTAAACTAATAAAAATTTGCATATCTGTAAAAGATTAAATATGACCTATGACAGACAAGTTTTATGTAATTAAATTGAATTGAATTGATGGTAAGTGATGGTACAGTCTAAGATGTAAGCGTGCTAATCTGGTAAGAGACAATTTATCTCTTATGATTCCTACGTTCGTTCCTTCTACGAACGTTCCTGGATCAAATCCAGGACATTTTAAATAAGAGCCAGATCAAGAGTACTCTTAACCGATGAACTTGTATGAAAGGTTTAATGAGAATGAAAGAAGTGAAGGAGATATGCAAGGATCGTGGGAAGTGGAAGAACGTGGGCTCTGCCTAACCTTGAGGAATATTAGAAGAGAATACAGCTCCTGGAAATTGTTAAATAAATTATTCGGGCCTCACGTCAGTTTGAAGTTCAATATGTATTCAATTCGTAATGTTTATTGTATAATGGTTGTCAGCTCCAACAGGAATCGTCTTAGAATTCAAATTGAAGTTTTCTCAAAAACTTTGTACAGGATAATACTTGTTAGAAGTAGCTACGTGCGAGTGAACACCGCCTGAAGTATGTATGGCTTTACAACTCCAACGGCTGCCGCTTCGCGACACATTGTTGTTGGAGTTATTTGATGTCGCAAAATTGGAACGACGCCTTTATAAAATAAGTATTAATGTTTGTTCACTAGTTGAGTGGGGTTTGTAAAAGGAAATGCAAATATGTTTCTCACTAAAACCAGGTAATAAAGGAAAAATTGCACCATACTGTACGCGTTCTTCGTTCTTCATATTGTCTTCATATATAGGTTTTAAGTAATTATGCTCCAACTGATACCGACGATCCTCCTTATATCGTCGGTCCACCTTCTGGGGATCTTCCTACACCGCGTCGTCCAGTGCGGGGTCGCCATCCCAGCACCTTCCGGCTCCAACGTCCATCGGTTCATCGGACTATGTACCCGCCCATTGCCACTTCAGGTTCGCGATTCGTAGGGCTTTGTCGGTGACATTGGTTCTGCTACGAATCTCCTCATGTCTGATGTGATCGCGTAGAGAAACTCCCCGCATAGCCCTCTCCATCGCACGCTGAGTGACTTTGAGCTTTCGTATGAGGCCCATTGTCAGCGACTACGTCTTAGAACCATATAGTATCGCTGGTAACACGCACTGTTCGAAGACTTTGGTCTTTAGATACTGAGGTATATCGGACGAAAATATCTGGTGTAGCTTCCCGAACTCTGCCCAGCCTAGTTGGATTCGGCGGTTGACCTCCTTCTAAAAATTGGACCTAACTAGCTGGACTATATGTGCCAGATATGTGTACTCGTCAACAATGTCTAGAGTAGAGTTCTCAACGATGACTGGGTGTGGCGGTACATGGATATTACATGGACATAATTTTCGTCTTATCCATGTTCCTTTTTAGGCCCACCTGTTGAGAAACTCTGCTGAGAAACACTTCATATTACTGCTCAAAAATACTAATATTTAAGTGAGTATTTCTACTTGTCTAGTTACCAGAGTACCAAGGGCGTACCGCCAAGCAAGAGATTTGTGTTACGGTACGATGTTGTGTAGAAACCACAAGAGGTAAATTTTCTCTGAGCAGATTAGCCCTTCCATATTAAACTGTATCATCGGTTACCATTAGGTGAGATCTAAATCTGTTAGAAGTGATACTTCTTTGGCAAAGTAATTTTTAAGTCTTGTGTATATTTATACAAATCTAAAACTTTAGATTTCCGAGAATTAGATGGTGGGAAAAAGGAAGGTTAAAAAATTTTAATGAATTTTAGAAGTGTCGAAAATTTATACAAATCATTAATTGAAATCTCAAATGATGAATTGTAAATAAAAATACCACGTGTTTTTATCAATATTAGAAATTATAAATTAAATTATTGCTTTTCAAATTTAGAAAAGAGAATTTATGGAATATTTTTATTTTATATATTATATGAAAAATGGTATATTAAACTATTAAACGCCGAGTGGAAAATTAAAAACCGTAAACAATTTTACCCTCTTGCGCTTAAAGAAGCTTCACTTCCAAAAGCGTCTCTTCGGCATGCGTTGCCACTTAAGAAAGTTATGTCTAATTTTTACTATTCTACTTCTTGTCTTCGTAAATTTCGATGTTTTACATTTGCTAGGGGTCCTGTGACGGCTCTTTCTTCTCTGATTTTTTCAACATTTCAACAAAGTTGTTAAATGTATTAATGGATTTGGTCGTATGATGTATATCTTATCGTAAAACTTCATAATACCCCAAGTTACACTCTCTACAATATACTTCAACATGTAATCCAAAAAAAAAAAATAAATTTCTACTCAATATAGCACGAATCTATAATACTTATTACAAAAAAAAAACCTTTTAACCTATAACATAAGCTTTCTATAGATGACGTTCTATAAATTTTCACTAATACTGTTATTAATGCCACATTGGTCTAGTGGTTAGTATGTTCGACTACAGACATGAGGTCCTGGGTTCGAGTCCCAGGTCGGGCCAATTCAAAAATCAATATTGAGTATTCTATTAGGATTTTCTCAATATTTGCCCGAAGTTGGGAAGTTGGCGGTGTGATCCACCCCCGTGCCTCGGAGAGCACGTTAAGCCGTCGGTCCTGCACCTGATCTCTCACCGATCGTGTCTCACTTGTGTACTATGCCTGCCAATGCGTGCAACTGGAGCAACGTGGTGGGTCTATGCTCTAAAAACCCTCTCTCCTATGAGTGAGGAGGCCTTGTGCCCAGCAGTTCATGGGCTGTTACTTACTTACTTTTTATATTACACCAGCGTAGGGTTTTCGGCGTCACATTTTTTTGCGGCTACTTTACTTGTATTCTTTAACATATCTATATAATCATTTTAGCTGTAGTTAAATGTGATTTAAATAATAAGAGGTGATTTATTTTTTAAATGTACTTTGTTAACGACTAGCAATGCCCCGTGGATTCATTTCATAGAGGTATTAAAAATGTGGTTTGGTGTCGGCACTTTTATACATTAACTACAGTAGTTGGACATATAGTAACACGGAGTTTTTTTTTTGTTTCACACCTTGGGTTACATTAATACATTTTTCTTGGGGATGTCTGTTTTTTTTTTTCAAAGATATATAGCCTGAATAGCTCAGCGAAAATTCAGCTTTCAGTAGTATTTGTGTGAAATGAATATAACTATAATAAATTCACCAGACTTCTTATTAATTGCATTGTGTTGTTAATTATTGTCATGTTATAGTTTCATTAACTTATTCTTTTTAATGTGTCACTTTAATTAATTCATTCATATAGCTCTTCTCTTATAATTTATAATATTAGTTTATATTGAAACTCTGAACAAGATATAGAAATATATTTCGGAGAATAAGAGAGAAGGAAGCGTAAAACATAGGGGCATAAGGTTCTCCGCCGCTGTCGTCATTAATGAGATCCAATATTTAATTTCTTATTTTGTGGTTGTTCGTGGGTAATGTTGGTGCAATCAAACACTTTGTTAATTAACTCTGATTATAATGTTCAATCACTTAATGTTCGCGATTTCAATTTACACAAACTCATTAACAATATATATAGCTAGGAACGCGACAGTTCCAACAGTAGACCGCTCCGGTCGAGCGCCACTCGACAACTGCCGAGAGACTCCTGCCGGACTGCCACTATTGACTCTGTCCCACGCCGATAGATGGCGCCAACGCACCACAGATACCTGTCCTCCGACATATATATAGTATATGATAGTAAGAACGTTTACGTACATCGCCTACCTTTCCGTTTACTGTCTTTCTCTGTTCTTGGGGTTGTCTTGAAGAGGTCGCTATAAGCGGTAAGACCGCCTTTAGTCAAGCTACTTCTTTGTATAAGTAATATTTAAGTTCCTATGTAACTATATATAAAAAGGAAGTGTAAACTTATAGTAGGAATTGATACAAATGTAGATTATTATTTTAAGTATTACGAGTATATTCAGAGATATATACGGTACAATGTAAATATTAGGCCTCTGGTGAGTGAACACCCTATCATGTAGTTTGTAAACTGTACCCCGGCGATAAGCTCTAACATTATTCAATATTACTGCCGACCCCGAGTTACACAGCCATAATATTTAGTCCGAGGTCATTGAATATTCCCAAATTTGCGAAACAAGTTCGTGTTAATTAATAACTGGAAATTAATGTATTATAACTTTGAAACAACAGCAGATGCGCGTAAGAACGATAAACTTTACCTTAAGGATATTACAATAACAAATTAGATGTTTTGTTTTGTTGTACGATAACTGAATGCCGTATATAGCCGGTGTTAGGTATTTCTTTGAAAACTCACAATTCCGTTGTTTAAAGAGAATGTAGATTACCCTTTAAATTGTCCATGTCATGATTGACATGATACGATAGTTCTGTCTCCACTCCGTCAATCAAAACATCTCTTTCTTTTGAAGTCTTATAAGTGTATTTTCTATTTCGCTTTTCGGTAACAGTCATAACAAAATATGCGAAGAGATAACATCAGCCAATAAAAAACACAAAAAATATATCAGTTACAAAATGACCGTTACTAACGGTGCGTGTATTGCATTGAAGGTCGTTAAGTTTTTTGTGGTAGCTTATAAACTGTGAGCGTTTATTAGTGATTATTTGAGTTTTTCATTATGTAAGTGATTTGAATAACGATGAAAACCCTTGAGGTAGGTTTTAATTTTTAAGATATGAGTTTGCGCAACATGACGCTACACGAGATTCTTAATTTCATAAAAAAAAGATAACATTGCATATATCTTAACTATTAAAAATCATAAAAAATCATAACATTTGGTAATCTTTCTTGGACGTTTAAGTCCCAAAAGCCACATTACCGTTATTTGAGCTGCGGGGCAATCTACGCAACAAAACGTCCGTGCGGGGTGGGGCAAGCGACTGTATTCAGCTCGGTTTACAACGGACAAATTACTCATTATTTTTTTTTCCTTTTTGGGGCATGTTACGTGGAAAATAAAATAAGGATTTTGACGGTGTGCAGCGCGCATCGTAAAAATTTACTCTCATCATTTTTCCCTATAACTTCAAAACTGTTGGGACAAGCGAAGGGTTTTAGCATTGACTTTTTTGTATTATTGATCTTGTTATTTAACAGAAATTCAATAACATTTGATCCTGTATAAGAGTTATGTATACATAAAGATAATTCAACGTAAGAATATGTATTTGCTGTAAGACTCAAAATACGAACTTTTTGATGGCATAAGTTTCTATTTCAACATTTTGCTGAGCTCAATAATGGCGAATTCAGTAAAACTTATTAAATACTAAAGTTAATTTAAAAAAACAAATGATTTCTGGGCTTTTGTTCAAAGCAGTTCTATTGTGACTTTTTTGTCCTAAAAACATGGCACCTCAACCAATCGATGCAGTATTTTCTTCTAATTTTTTGTGGCTTACAGCAAATAGGTTTTCTTGTACGTGTTAATTGAAAATTTCCAATGGATTTGAATTTTTAACGACCTGTTCGTAGTCTCAAGGCTAATTTATCATAACCAAATCGTATTTGTACTCAATAAGACGAGTATAAGATGGAGAAATATTATTACGAAACGCAACTGTGAGAGCAATAACTTTTTGATGAAAATATGTAAGGGATCACGCATATTGCAATAATATCGCACTCGCTTAGTTTTCTTTAAAGTCTTTTAAAGAGACGAGACTATGTAATGTCTATATTTGTATATATTCGGGTTAATTATGGCATTAATACCGGAAGAAAGGCTGGATCGATTTGTAAGTTGTTTGAGTTTTCTCCGCCTCGAATGGTAGAATGGCTATTAAAGTGCCTCCATAAGTTTTTAAGTGATCATTACGATTACGGTTTTGTATTTTATATATAGCTGACCCGGCAAACTTCGTATCGCCTCAAAATCAATAAATGAAGTCGTCGTCGTCGCTTCAAACGATGGACGTCCACTGCTGGACATAGGTCTCACGTAATGACGTCCATAAGGACCGATCTTACGCCGCCTGGCTCCACAGGCTACCGGCGACCCTTTTTATGTCGTCCTGTGCGGGGTTGCCACTCCAGCACCTTAGGCCCCCAACGTCCATCGGTCCTTCGGACTATGTGCCCCGCCCATTGTCACTTCAGGTTCGCGATTCGTAGGACTATATCGGTGACTCTGGTTCTACTACGGATCTCTTCATTTCTGATTCGATCAAGTAGAGAAACTCCGAGCATAGCCCTCTCTATCCATAAATAAAGTAGTTGAATGATAATTGGTTGGATGGTACTTGACCATATTTTTTTTACGAAAGTTTACCCACAACTTTAAAAAAAAAAATATGGTCAAAATTTAACCGGAACAGAAAGTATTCGTAATCAAATGAATGTGAGCTTTACGACCAGATTCCCGCCAAAGTCTGTACTTATTTTTATTGCCGACAGTTTACCGCTTGACTGTGATCTTACCTGATGGTAAGTGATGATATCTCTTTGTTTGGCAGTACGTTAGCAGCCACCAGATCAGACTCAGACAAATTAGAAAATACAATTTTCTAAATTCTGGCGTCTGTAAAATATTATACTTGCAATCAGAAATAATTGTCAATATCAATTGTCAAAAACAAGTTGAAGAAACCGAATGTTTGACAGCTAGAAATAGTTTCTAAGGGAAATGTTGTTTTTACTATGTTCCAATCATGTTTCGTCACTTTCTAAACCTTCCCTGGACCTCCACAAATGATTCAAAACTAAAATTAGCCAAATCAGTTCAGCCGCTTTCATGTTTTTGCGACACTAACGGACAGCAATTGAGTATTATGTATATAGATATGTAGATGTTATTGAAATAGTTCATAAGGTACATAGCTGCCATATATGCTTTATGCATATAACATTGAGTCGGAAACTCCGATGTTCGAAATCCCTTTGTATCATCGAGGTATCTAGAACGATCGATGTTATTACATCGGTTGGTAGTATTATAGCTTTTGAAACATTTTTATTAAATATGTTTGAGATGCCTGTGTGTAAAAGCTATTCGAAGATTGGTTTTTATTAAAATTGTTTGAATATCTTTTAAATTAATAAAAGACAATTCCATATTGCCTTGGGTCTAAGATTTGTTTGACGTGACGTTCACACCTTTTAAATTATTCCAGAGCTCATTTCCATAGAATAGACTCGCGTCTCCGCATTTAAAGATTTCAATTTCCTCTCGGATTCATTTAAAGAAAAATCTGCTCTACTGGTAAGTAAAGGTAAGTAGCAGCCCATTAACATCCCGCTGCTGGGCACAGGCCTCCTCACTCATGTGAGAGGGGGCTCTTAGAGCATAGACTCACCACGCTGCTCCACTACGTATTAGCAAGCATAATACACAAGAGTACTCTCTATTCCTTTCACTCTCATGGTTCATGTGACGGGAATACGACACTATTGGAGAGAGATCAGGCGCAGGACCGACGGCTTAACGTGAGTACGTTAAGCCGCCGGTCCGAGCCGAGGCACGGGGGTGGATCCAGGACCTCATGTCTGTAGTCGAACATGCTAACAACTAGACCAATGAGGCAGTCCATGAGCACTACTGGGTCTATACCTTATTAAACAGCCAATAAACCTTAAAAAAAACTTTGTTGACCTAAATAAAATAACTAGTTATAACATTATTATTAAAATAAGATAGATGTTTATTGTGATGTCCCTTTTTAAAAGCTAGCTGTCAAGTAGAGATTTCAACATTTTCTCACAGGTTAATAGGATATCAATTACTTAACTCGGTTCACTACATGCATCCCATTTCATGAGCGTCCTGAAACTTGAAAGCATTTATTCGCTGTTTGTACAACACACAGTCCGGAAAGCGATTTATCTAGATGTCTGTCACTGACAACTAGCGCTTTAGTCTTCGTTTCAATTATAATATGACGTCACTTGAAAAGCTTTACGTTAATTTACTTGCTACGAAATTTACGGAATTGGAAATTATAAATAAATAAGACAGGGAAAAACAATTAAATGGAGAGTCTGTTGTCAAATGTAAAAGTACGTGTTATAAAGGTGCTTTATCTATTCATGTATGTACGTTATTGATTTCATGATGTAATAATAGCCTTTTATTCAGATACTAATTACGTTTTTCTATAAGATGAACAATATAATGCCCTAAGTTGCTCTGCTCTGTATGCTCTGTTTGCTCTATCTTGTCAAAGGTCTCTTCCAACTTCTTCCAATTTTATCCATCCCGTGCAAATCAAGACCAAGTGCTGACAGTTTAGTGATTGACCGTGATCTCAGCAGATGTTAAGTGATGATACAGTCTAAGATGGAAGCGTGCTAATCTGGTAAGAGGCGATATACCTCTTAGGGTTTCTACACAGCATCGTCGTCGTCTTTCTTCGCTTCAACGAAATGATGCCCACAAGGCCCGATCTTGCGCCGCCTGGCTCCAGCGGCTACCGGCGACCCTCCTTATATCGTCGGTCCACCTTGTGGGGGCTTTTCCTAAAGTGCGTCGTCCAGTGCGGGGTCGCCATTCCAGCACCTTCCGGCCCCAACGTCCATCGGTTCGTCGGACTATGTGCCCCGCCCATTGCCAATTCAGGTTCGCGATTCGCAGGGCTATGTCGTTGACTTTGGTTCTGCTAAGGATCTCCTCATTTCTGATTTGATCGCGTAGAAAAATTCCGAGCATAGCCCTCTCCATCGCACGCTGAGTGACTCTGAGCTTTCCAATGAGGCCCGTAGTCAGCGACCACTTTTCCGATCCGTAGGTAAGTAATCTTCGAACAGTGCGTGTTGCCAGTACTTACCTACGGACTTACCTTACCACAGCATCGTACTGGAACACAAATCTCTTTGTTTGGCGGTAAGCTTTTGCTAACAGGGTGGTAATTAGCCACGGCCGAAGTTTTCCACCAGTCAAAGTAGTTCGCCTCTCCACCTAAGGTATGGTTTGCATTGATTGCCCTTTCCGTATTTTGGATAAAGTAAGTAGTAAACCATTTACGTAAGGTATTCTTTATTATTTAAGTGTCTGTGTCCAAAAGCTACTTTAGGCTTGATTATAATTAAAATTGTTTGAATAAATAAAAGACAATTCGATATTGCCTTGAGTCAAAGGTTTGTTTGATGTGGCTTCACACCTTTCAAATAATTTCAGTCATTTTCGTAGAGCTTTTGTAAATGGTAAGTAGCAGCCTATTAACGTCCCACTGCAGGTCACAGGCTTTACTGCGGATTGACAGGCATAGTACACAAGTGTACTTTCTATTCCTTCACTCTCATAGTCCGATGTTACGTGAATCCGGAGAGATCAGGCGCAGGACCGACGGCTTAACATGGTCTCCGAGGCACGGGGGTTGATTATACCGCCAACTTGCCAACTTCGGGTAAATATTGGGAAAATTTTAATTAGAAACTCAAAATTGATATTTGAATTGGCCCGACCCTGGACTCTAACCCAGGACCCCATCTGTAGTCGAACATGCTAATCACTAGACTACCACTATAAAACCGCTCTGCTCCATTTATTGGCTCCATATAGTTTTCTTTCTGATGAATGAGCTCCTTAGTCTCTTTTGTTTCCTTGCGCTAACATACTCCGCTATACTCGTATAAGAAACCATCCATTGGAGAGAGTTCCGAAATTCAAAAGAAAACAAATCAAAATTTCATTATCTATTTATTTCTGTTATGATTGTAAATTTAGAAACCATTTTACCGACGTGGCACAAGTCGCTTTTATTAGAAAGGTAATAATGCGAAGATGGTTTTACAACTCACTTATAATATTAAACTAAACATTTTTAAAACTATCGTAATCGTTCGTCGGTTACTGTGAAAGAATATGTTACAAGGTTTTTTTTTCTGATAATTCTGTAGATACACACTAAATCAAAATCAAAAATATCTTTATTTAAGTAGGCATATTACAGCACTTTTGAATCGTCAAATAATATATATATATATTTTCTTTTCCATACTCTGATTCTAGTATACGTCTGATGATGGTACTCAAGAACGGCTTAAAATCTAAAGTTACGAGGATTACTTCGCGCCCTGATCCGAGAAGAACCCACAACAAACTCAGTCGGGTATTATTTTTGTTACCATCATCAATACAATATCATATTAGGTTACTATATTTTAATTCAAATGAGAGCAATTCGTTCACTCCCACGCGTCATCTACGTAATCTTGCAACTTATAATACTACATTAATTGACATCTTTGGAACGTCTTGTGGGAGTTTATTATAGAAACGTATACAGTTACCCTTAAATGAGTTGTTAATCTTATGCAGCCTACTAGAATTTATAACAAGTTTGTTTTGGTTTCGTAAGTTATATGATGTACATTCACTCTTTTTATTAAAAGAGTCAATGTTTTTATGTACATACAACAAGTTTTCCAAAATATATACGCAGTGAACTGTCATTATGTTAACTGCCTTCAATTTGTAAACTCATATTGTAAATCGCATAAACTAAAATAAATATAGTTAATATTTGTTTGCAATAGATATCGGCCCAAATCCTACTGTTTTCTCATAATATGAGATATTTCTTAGATGATCGCTTCCATTATTCCCTTATTGTTGGTAATATGCAGTTAAGCTTTTATCGGGACGTTCCAGGCATGACACTGAATTATCAAGTCAGTTCCAACTACGGGCGTTGGAATTTAACTTCAGGCTCAGGTTAGAAGTGCTTCTCGGAAGATCCATGTCTGTATGTACTCTATAATCTTTATTCCCTTCAAGAAATGCTTCCAAACTGTATTAACAGGTACAACAGTTATATGGATCGTGGGTATGTCGTAACTCGTGACCATGATCTAGTTAATTTTACTGGATTTGTTATACAGAATAATTTTATTAACATTTATAGATGAGACAACAAGTGGTTCGACTTATAAATATATTTATAAAAATATACAGCATTATAAATTTGATGTCGTGGAATAATGTATTTCGATGGAATGAAGTGTAAAAAAGCGATGTGGTAGACACAGATCATCCATGTGTGAAAAGCTCGAGCCTACCAGTCCTCACTTCACGTTATACGTGCCAGTTATTTTGACATTCCAATGCACAAACCTTATGTCGTCTTGAATCATAGCCTCTGCTTCAACGGTTTTTTTTATCATAACAAACATTGATATCCGTCGTTCAAAAGTTCAGTGATACGACAAACAAATTTAATTCCCTGGCACGCTGTTTTCACTCATAAATTTGACGCAATATAGTAACCGTCGTCAAAATTCCCTTAATAAGCTTTAATTTTTTGATTAACGCGGTGTAGGCCGTCGGTTCAGGCCCCATTTGTCACGAGTCGTCGTCTCAACCCAGGATGTCCGATATAAATCATCTCCTAGCCTATTTATGAAGATAACACATATTTTCCCTCGGGAGGTTTCATTTCCAAGACTATATCTCACATTTTTCTTTGCTGGCTCGGCTAATACAGAACGAAAACAATATGATGTGGATGAGAATGTGGTTTGATAAACCGAAATTCCACGTTGGCATTGGGCTACAGTAGTCAATTCAGCATTTTATAGATAAGGACTACCGACAAATTCGATCCACTAAATCATTGCTCTATGGGACGGCGAATATGGGAGCTACGAGGCTGTGTTTAACGATTATATGTGTGATCTAGCAAACATAGAAAATTTTGGATACATTGGGAATGTTTTTGGGCTAAGACAGTTTCTTTTTACGAAATACAGAATAGATACATAAATATATATTTTGTGTGAAGTATGATAAGTACGTTTATAAAAACACCTTGTTTTTTAAGGCGTGTATCACACTTACGATAGATCTCTACAGATGATGTTTAGAGACATTATTTATTGATATGTGGCAGGATACCATATTTATATTTTACAAATAAGACAGATACGTATAAATATAGTGATTTCTTTGTAGATTATTGTTTTTTGTGAGGCTGTGGACTATCTGTTTCGAATTTCATTTAAATCGGTGCAGTAACTTTGGTGTGAATGCGCGATAGAAAGTTAGAGTAACTTTCGCATATATATATCGGAGAATAAAAGAGAAGGAAACGTAAAGCATAGGGGCGTAAGGTTCTCCGCCGACATCGTCATTAGTGGAATCCATAATTCAATCTGTGGTCTTTGGTGGGTAATGTTGGTGCAATCAAACACTTTATTAATTAACTCAGATTATAATGTCCAATCACAGTTAGGAACGCGATAGTTTCAATAGTCGACCGCTCTGGCGGACCGTTACCCGAGAACTGGTGTGACGCGTGTCAGATTGTGTTGGGTTCATTGCCCGGGCATCTTTTCTTGGGCATTCAGTAAATGCCCGGTACTCTTTTTTGCCCGTATTTTATACGGGCTGGATCCCGCCGGCGACGCCAGCGGGTCCATCCTGGTCAATTCCGAGTGTTGCTGCTACCGCGTCATCTTCGCCGCTATCACCTACGGTTGGTGGTGGTGACAGCAGGAGCTCACGAGGCAGAAGCCAGATGTCACTATCGACTCTGCCCCACACCGATAGACAGATGGCGCCAGCGTTCCACAGACTATTGCACTCCAATATATCTAATATTTTAAAGAGGAAACATTGGTGTTTTTGTCTGTAAGGACGTTTTCACGCAAAAAGCACTGAACCGATTTCAAATTTTTTTCACCATTAGAATGCTGCATTTTGAATCGATTTAAAAAATTCTTTCTACACCATTAGAGAATTTTTAAATTTACTAATGTTGGACATTCTATGTAAATGATTTTTACAATTTTAAAAATGTATCAGTTAGAAATATATTCTTTAAATCTTTATATTAAGTAAAATCTATATATTGATTAGATTATGAATGTAAGAGTTTAGCCAATAATCTGAACGGAAGTAATTGACGAAAATGTATGTACAGTCTGAATTAGTAGACTTTACACTGCCTCGAGATCGGTTTCTACTCGGGTGAAACCGCGGGGCATTACTAGTATATATATGACGGCGTGATAATTATAAATTAGTTTGAATTATAAATTGCGCAGTTACCATATTACGATCCATTCTATTATGTAATTGATAAATGTTTTGAAAATAAGATCGGGTAATAGAGTAATGTCACTAGTCAGAGAGGTTGATATTCCAGGTTGACGTGGAGTTCATGTGCTAACCTATTGGCTCTTTATCCAGTTTATTTCATTAACTGTGTAAAAATGTGAGTTGATGTGCTCTGATTCTGAAATTCCTGTAATTATAATCTATGATGAATGGCAATATTTTGACAGATGGGGAACAAGTGAAAGAATTTGTATACTTGGGATCTAAATTTACAAAAGATGGAACATGTGAAAGTGATATTGAAAGGAGAGTAAATGCAGAGAATATCGTAAATTGTGCTCTGCACGCCATTAAAATATGAATATATCTGAATAGCCAGATGGTGTCTCATAAGGCCAGACTAGCAGTGCATGCTGGAGTGTTGGTGCCAACACTTATGTACGGTAGTGAAAGTTGAGTATGGCAGAAGAAGCATAAAAGTAAAATAAATGCGGTAGAGATGAGAGCGCTGAGAAGCATGAGTGGATTAAAACTGACTGACAGAGTAAGAAATAGTGTGATAAGAGAACGTTGTGGTATAAAAGAAGACGTAGTGACTAAAATTGAGAAAGGTATGCTTAGATGGTTTGGGCATGTAGAGAGAATGAATGAAAGGAGACTGACAAAAAGGATTTATGAGTCAAGAGTGAATGCGAAAGTTGGAAGGGGAAGACCAAGGCGAACGTTCCTGGACCAAATCCAGGACATTTTAAATAACGGCCAGGTCAAGAGTAAACCGACGAACTTGTATGAAAGGTTTAATGATAATGAAAGAAGCGAAGGACATATGCAAAGATCTTGGCAAGTGGAAGGATCTTGTCTCCGCCTACCCCTATGGGAATATGGCGTGATGCTATGTATGTATGTATGAATACTGACAACCAAGACCGCTATGAGACCTAGGAAACTATTATACATTAATCAAACCATTTTTTTTAAAGTCGTTTCCAATATCTAACAACTTAGCCAAGAGTTCGTTAAGTTGGTTAAGTCCGAGTTCTGCTGTGTACCAAGTTACACAATATGAAATATTTTCTAATGCACCGTATTTTAAGTGTAGTATTTGCTCGGGTCAGTTTGTTAGCACTTGGCTATGATCTTACCTGATGGTAAGTGTTGATATAGTCTGTAAGAAGGAACTGCGCCTACCTAACACGTAAGAACTAACGATTTCTATACAGAATCGGAATACAATTTTTTTCCTTGGTGGTCTTTACTGATGTGGTAGATAGCTACAGCCGAAACCTACGTCCAGTCAAGTTTTCCTTTACCTGCCTTGCCTGGAATGGAACTCTGCAAGCGAGGACTTTTTGGCAGCATAGACGTCAATGTAGCTAACATTGACATTGTTAGTTACAGACTTGCATACTAAATGCTTTAGCTCTCCTGGTTAATTGATCATTTCGCACTCTTGTGTACCCTCTATTTTTTATTACTCTTCGCGGGTCATAACCCACGCCACTCGTTATTTAATACCTCACCCATCTGTAGATTTACGATATGGACGTTTGTTGTTGAATTTCGTTTTATTTCAATTTTATTATAGTGTTTATTACCCCTACATACAATAGAATTATCGTCAAATAAAAGTGATTTTTCATGTTTCAAAGTAGGAGGAGTAGCAGTCCATTAACGTACCACTGCTGCGCGCTGGCCTCCTCACTCCTATCTAGTACAATAATGCATTCCATGTGATGCTGAGGCTTTCCTTCCTTCCTGCCTTCTGCATTGCGTCAAATATATTTGCAACAATTTTAGCAAATACTTGTATTTATTTCTGTTGAAGTTGTTAAGTGTACTAATATAAGTTTAAGTCTTACTAACAATCTATGAATCTTATAAAATTGCAGTTATTGTTTTAATATGAGGAAAATGGAAATTCCAAGAACTATTTTCAGTTTAAATAGATTTGTCTTCATATAAGTCCTATTGCTATCAGCAAATGCTATCAGCAAATGTTACGGTTAACTTCAAGTAAATGGGTTTATGATAGTTCTATAGAGTTGATTTACTACTTGATCTATTACCCTGAACCGTTCTGCAACACAAAGTTTAGCAGCGTTTATAACTTATCCAAAGATATCTGTGCAAAAAGTTTGTGTTATTGAAAAAAATAAATAACCATCTTTAAAATTGCTCAGGATAGTCAAATCCAATCAAATCAAAATATCTTTATTCAAGTAGGCATATTACAGCACTTTTGAATCAAAGATTATTTTTTTTCTTTTCCACACTCTAATTCTAATGTACGTCTGATGATGATACTCCAGAACGACTTAAAATCTAAAGTTACGAGGGTTCATTCGCGCCCTGATCCGAGAAGAGCCCACAACAAACTAAGTCGGGTATTTTGTTTTTTTGTTATCCTCATCATTACAATATCATATTAGTTTAATATATTTCAATTTAAATTAGAGCAGTTCGTTCACTCCCACGCGTTTCTATCATCCAAGTAATCTTGCAACTTATAATACGATTTTTCTATCAACTTTCTTTTAACAAAGTTTTTGAATTTATTAATTGACATCTCTAAAACGTCTTGTGGGAGTTTATTATAGAAAAGTATACAAACCTTTGAATGAGTTGTTAATTTTATGCAGCCTACTAGAATTTATAACAAGTTTGTTTCGGTTTCGTAAGTTATATGATGTACATTCATTCTTTTTTATTAAGAGTCAATGTTTTTATGTACATACAACAAGTTTTCTAATATGTATACGCAGTGAACTGTCATTATGTTAACTGCCTTGAATTTGTTTCTTAGCGACTATTTTGGACCCATGTTGTATATCGCACGAACGGCCCTTTTCTGCAGCACAAATATTGCATCTATATCATTCAATTGGAAATGTTAACTTTATTGTTGTTTCCATTATATTTGTGTTTTATGCTTTGTAGTAGGAAAGTTCGTTACACTTAAAACAAATACTTGGCGCACAGGAAATAGAGAGAGATACTTCTTAATGAAAATAATCCTGAAAGTTTTTTAATTACGGCGGCCGGGTCGGCTCTGTATAACGCTCTGATGAGCGCTCTCGGCTCCAAAATGATTTACTTCCATTGTTCTCGCGAACCGATAGTTGCAACGTCAAAATGAACCGTTCCAGTAATTGTTATTTGGTTTCGTACTCGTAAAATATTTTCAGTGGCCATGTTTTTATCATCTTAAAACGTTGCTAGCTAAAATATTTTAACCATATGTTCAGCATGAAGTAGGCAAGATCCGGTTAAGAGTACAGGGTACATTACGAAATCTCTGAATGACTCCATTGTCTTGAATAGTATATCATCAATTAAAACTAGCTTTAAATTATAGTAAAAGCATAAAAGTATAAATGCGGTAGAGATAAGAGCGTTGAGAAGTATGAGTGGATTGAAACTGAGTGACAAAGTAAGAAATAGTGTGATAAAAGAACGTTGTGGTATAAAAGAAGATGTAGTGACTAAAATTTTGATAGAGGGTTTGGGCACGCATAGAGAATGAATGAAAGGAGACTGACAAAAAGGATTTATGAATCAAGAGTGAATGGGAAAGTTGGAAGGGAAAACCGAGGCGAACATTCCTGGGCCAAATCCAGGACATTTTAAATAAGGGCCAGGTCAAGAGTACTCTAAACCGACGAACTTGTATGAAAGGTTTAATGAGAATTAAAAAGGTTTAAAAAGAAGTGCAGGAGACATGCAAATATTGTGGCAAGTTCGAAGACGTGGTCTTTGCCTACCTTGAATGAGGCCTGATGAAAACCCTGGTGAAACAACATAATACTTTACATGTATATTAGATTTTGAAAAATGTAATCGATTATATGTATGAATTTTCGGATGTACTTTTTGGAAAAGAATTCTGTGCTAAAAATTACTAAATCATGACATTGTTTGAATTTCATGTTAAACAAAATATTTGGTTTTAATTAAGCCTTTGAAAGTACACGATGTCATTTCATATATACATACAAATGTATGATTTAGAAAGAAAAATCACAGATAAAGTCATGTAATCAGAAGCAAGTAAATAGATATGTTATTGGTTATATAAACTATGAACAAACAAGTCCATTAGGGACGAGTGAAACGCGAAACTGTATCCACAATCGGACGAAGATGAACGCCCCGGCAAATTGTGTGAAACAGAACACAATGCAGAATAATGTTTAAAATTAACTCAACAGTACAGTAAATATTATTATATATTTATTAACTTTCTTATATTTATTTATTTTTTATGTTTACTTGGGAAACAAGTGGAAGAGGTGAAAGAATTTGTGTACTTGGGATCTAAATTTACAAAAGATGGAACGTGTAAAAGTGATATTGAAAGTACAGTGAATGCAGGGAATATGGTAAATGTAGTAATGTCGGTGCCAAAACTTATGTATGGTAGTGAAAGTTGAGTATGGCAGAAGAATCACAAAAGTAAAATAAATGCGGTAGAGATGAGAGCGTTGAGATATATGAGTGGATTGAAACTGAGTGACAGAGTAAGAAATAGTGTGATAAGAGAACGATGTGGTATAAAAGAAGACGTAGTGACTAAATCTAAAAAAGGTATGCTAAGATGGTTTGGGCACGTAGAGAGAATGAATAAAAGGAGACCGACAAAAAGGATTTATGAGTCAAGAGTGACTGGGAAAGTTGGAAATGGAAGACCAAGGTGAAAGTTCCTGGACCAAATCCAGGACATTTCAAACAATAGCCAGGTCAACAGTATTCTAAACCGACGAACATATATGAAAGGTTTAATGAGAATGAAAGAAGCGAAGGAGATACCCAGGGATCGTGGCAAGTGGAAGGACATGGTCTCTGCCTACCCCTATGATAAGGAGGCGCGATGCTATGTATATATGTCAAGAAAATGCTGAATTTTCTGCCAAAGGATTACCATCCACTCTCTAAAGAAGGCTCCGGTTTTAAAGCATTGCTGCTCGTGAAATGAACTATTTTTCTTTTTTATGTCGCGATATGTAAAACAAATTATATCTCATATACTAGCCGATCCGTTAATAGAAAAAAAAATTGTTCCTTTAAAGTAGCCCTTAATTCGACAGTTTTGTAGCAAAAAAGAACTGACTTTTTTAATTTCGACGAAAACTGACATTTTAAATGTTGCCAATATTCAAAATACTAAATCTTTTATATGTTACCAACATAATAAAACCAAAATCTCTAATGATTTTGTTGAATTAGTTGTTCGTCGCACTAGACACTATCGAATGAAGGGTTAAAGGGAAACCTAACCTACGTCCTAGATCGAAAGAAATGAAAATAACTTACATATCAAAAACAGAATAATTTCGGAGTTCATCGTGGTCAAACACTGTGGAAGGCATTTCATTAGAAATGCATTAATGGAAAGACGGGTTTAGACTTTACTCATCGCTAGGTCATAATAGCGCGATTGGCTTGGAATTTTCGAATATTCCCATTTCCTCATGGAATCGTGAATTATACGATAACACCTCTAAGAACAGCTAACTTAAAATCAAGACAACGTGTTGTCATTATAGAATTAGATATGTAACTATTGCATAAAAATACATATATGGTTAAATAAAATTCCCAGATCAGGTAAATCTGGATCCAAATTCGAGCTTCATCATTTATGGTATGAATTTTCTCTGACTTTGTGCTATATTTTTGAGAAACGTCATATTATTATATACTCGAACTCAAAATATCTTTATTCATGTAGGCCTTTATAGCGCTTTTGAATCATCGAATATAGTTTTTTCATCTATTATTTAAATGTATGACTGCTAATGACAGTTAATAACGATTCGCGCCCTGTTTTGAGAAGAGCCCACAACAAACTCAGCTGGGAGTCCCTTTTTTCCTCATCATCATTGCAATATATAAAAGGTAAGTAAGGAAAGTAGCAGTCCATTAACGTCCCACTGCTGGGCACAGGCCTACTCACTCATAGGAGAGAGGGTTTTTAGAGCATANGTATATATTTTTAAATAATTCTATATCGATTAGAGCAATTCATTCACTCCCACACTATTTTATCTTCTAAGTAGTCCTTCAAATTATAGAATGATTTCTCAATTAGTTTCCGTTTACAGAGACATCTTTGTAACTTATTCAGGGAGCTTATTATAGCAACGTATACAATTACCTTTGAATGACTTGTCAATTTTATGTAGCCTACTAGAATCTAATGCAATTTAATTATTATTTCTTAAGTTTTATGAGGTGCACTCACTTTTTTTAGAACTATCACAGACATCGGGGAAGTTTCTACCAATATTAATGGATTTGTTTTCAAAACTTGTTTGCCGAATTATCGCGTTTCTAATCATTATTTACAAAATAACTTGAATTTACACAATCTGATATTTCAAACCACGCACTGATTGTAACAATGTAATATTACGGGATCTAGACGGGTGATGACATAGTTTTGTTTTATTCTTAGAAGAAAAGAAAATATACGCTCTTGAGACGGAAAGCACTTGACATGCCACGTTCTCATAAGAGAAAACAAACACAGTGAGTGCGTTGCACTCTGCGCACCCTGCGAACCTCATTGCCACTTCAATTTAAAGGAACGCGAAAGGCAGATGAGCTTACACAATATATATATTATATTTTGACGTATTTATTTATGGTTGAGATAAAAAAGTATGCAATAAAACCATTTAAAACGCCAATGAATTTTCCGTTAAAACCAGTCGTCCTGATTTGTCGAATAAAAAGACAAATATAACAACGTTAAAAGTTACTGTCACTTTGACATTATAAACAGGCAACCTTGTAACCTTAGACTTTAATTGGTAATTGTAACTAATAATTCTGCTTGACCAGAGTCGTATATTAAATATTTATAAAAAAAACCAACTAGACGATATTATCCTGGTCATACAAGTAATAGTAACTGACAATTTTGCCTTATCAGGTAAGACTTATCGCTAACGTTTTAGTAATAAATGTAAATTGTGTTCCCTAGTAAGATAATTATGGGTTCCCAATTGTATTTTTGTATCATATTTCCTTTGTTAGAAAGTCCATGTCGTAATAGGATTATGTTCAGTTTAGTTATAGAATTGTAAATAGCTTTGAAAAGGTAACCGTTTGACTGTCCACGCTTGTTAACGGAAATAACCGTAGGCTGCCCCTCACCGCACGGACGTTTTTGCGTTGATTGCACTGTGGGTCGAATGACGCTAAAGTGGCTATTGGAACTTAAATGTCATGAAAGACTATTATGATTTTTATATTTGCTAATAGTGAAACTATAAAAAATTATCTTTAAATTAAGAATTTGATGTAGCGTGATGTTGAGCTAAACTTTGAGATAGTGAAAAAGCCCGTCTTGTATTTATAAGCTCATATCTTAAAAATTAAAACTTGTCTCAAGAGTTTTGTCACTCACTGACTTGTCTAATCAAAAACACAAATAATCACCAATAAACATACACAGTTTATGAAATACCACAAAAAACTTAACAGAATTCGACGCAACACACACCGTTAGTAACGGTGACTTTGTAACTGATTTATTTTTTTGATTTTTCTTTTGCCTGGTATTATTTTTACGCATATTTTGTTACGAGAAGCAAAATAGATTATACACATTATGACTTAAATTGAAAGAGAGGCTGATATTTCTGATTGCCCTTATATTGAGTTGAGACAGAACTATCGTAACATGTCATTCTTAACTTTCACATTCGTAACTTTAACAATCACTCTTGACTCATAAATCCTTTTTTTCAGTTTCCTTTCATTCATTCCCTCTACATGCCCGAACCATCTAAGCATAAGTTTCTCAAATTTAGTCATTACATCTTCTTTTATACCACAACGTTTGCTTATCACACTATTTCTTACTTTGTCACTCAATTTCAATCCACTCATACTTCTCAAAGCTGTCATCTCTACCGCATTTTTTTTACTTTTCTTTTGCCATACCCAACTTTCACTACCATACATAAGTGTTGGCACCAACACTCCTGCATGCACAGCCAGTCTTGCCCTTTGAGACACCCTCTGGCTATTCATAAAGGCGTACAGGGCATTATTTACCATATTCCCTGCATTCACTGTCCTTTCAATATCACTTTCACATGTTACATCTTTTGTAAATTTAGATCCCAAGTATACAAATTCTTTCACCTCCACTAATAAAGTTAAATAATACTCATAAGTCCCCTGAGTTTCGTTATATTAAGGTTGCACTGTGTGTCGTTCTTTAAAATAAATAGTTGTTCTCAATTTAATTAAATCTATCTCGTTAGCGGTTAGCAAGGGAGTACCCACATAGCGAAGCTGCGCCTCTGTAAAACGACCGCACGCCACTAATAAGATTATGCTGGCTTGGTTGGTTACAAGCTGCGCGGAACTGAATTTGTACTTGGGATAACAAATTTTACACGGTCTTTTAAATGTATTATACAGAACTTTATATAAAAAGTGTATTTACAGTATCAAATTCATATATTCTATATGCAAGTAGGCACTTTTGAATCGTCAATATATAGTTTTTCCTATATATTCTTTTCAGTGTGCAACTGATCATGATTGATTGAAAAATCTTATTATAAGTTGCAAGATTACTTCGACGATAGAAACGCGTAGGCGTAAACGAAACGTAATATAATATTGTAATGATGATGGTAAAAAAATACAAAATACCAGACCGAGTTTGTTGTGGGCTCTACTCAGCACAAGGCGCGAGGGAACCCCCGTAACTTTAGATCTTAAGTCGTCCTTTGACACATTAGAATTTGATGGTATTAAAAAAACGACTTGGAATCTAAAGTTACGAGGGTTCCCTCACACCGTATTCCGAGAAGAGGTCACAAAAAATTCAGCCGGGTATTGTGATTTTTTTTTATTAGATACATAAAATTAGCAATTCATTCAAGGATAACTGTATACGTTTCTATAACAAACTCTCAGAAGTTAGATTTCTTTTTTTGTCGCTGGGAAATGCTTTTACGCACTCTGACTGTGTGGTCGGGAATTTGGGATTCCGCTAGGGGGAAGAACTCGCAATACCCTCTAAAACCTCGACCTCGACCTTTTGACGGCCTCGCTGGCGCTGTGGTGCGAGTATTCGCTTTGCTAGCGGAGGTCCCGGGTTCGATCCCCGGTAGGACGAATTTAGGAAATTGTATTTTCTAATTTGTCTGAGTCTGGACTGGTGGGAGGCTTCGGCCGTGGCTAGTTACCACCCTACCAGCAAAAACCTACCGCCTAACAAAGAGAGAATTTGTGTTCCGGTACGATGCTGTGTAGAAACCGTAAGGGGTATATCGCGTCTTAACAGATTAGCGCGCTTCCATCTTAGACTGTATCATCACTTACCATCAGGTGAGATCACAATCAAGAGCTAATCTGTCAGCAATAAAAAAAAACCCAGCGGGACCGTCGTAAACCATGAGTGGGGAGCAGGAGGTTCGTCGAGGCATTCCTCTCTGCCCCCTGAATTGCAGCCGGCCCTCATATATTCTACATGGGAGGGGGAGATGTTATAAACCTCCGCCTCCTGTTTCCTACTCACCTTCGTCAGGGGCAGAGTCCTGAGGCACTCCAGTGGCATTCACCTTCTCCCTTTGCAGTGCCTCCTTAAGCGAGATGACAGTCTCGTAAAAGTAGACAACCGCAATCCAGGCCAGCTCAGAGTGAGAGTTTTGTGTCGAACCTTAGCGACGTCATAATGACTCTCTGAGCTGCCCAGGCGGGACATTCCGTCAGCGTGTGGTGGGCTGTGTCTAAGGATCAATCGTGACAGCTGGCCACCGTCTCACAGCCAACAGTTTGAACCAAATCTGCAGTGTAGCAGCGTGGTGGCTCTATGCTCTAAAAACCCTCTCTCCTAGGAGTGAGGAAGCCTGTGCCCAACAGTGGGACGTTAATAGGCGGCTATTATTATATTAAGGTTTTTACTACATGTCATTGTGAAAAGAAACGGTATTTCCGATTTCGATTATTTTGAAAATCAGGCCACTTTTACTAAACTTAACTGCGTTTATCTTATCAGATTGTGGTAAAAAAATTAACAGTTAATTTTTTTTTAATTTTATATATTTGGATAAAACTGGATGATAAAAGAAAATTGGATGTTGTTAAAGGGAATTAGCAAAAGGCCCGTTTTAACTTTGTTATATTTCCATTTATTCTTACATTGTGGATACTTGTCCTTGTCCTTAAAGAAAGTCTTTACAAAAATTAATATATTAATATATCACATCTGTAATATCATTTATGTTACCAATTTTATAAAAACGTCCCTTTGCTTTTGTTATTACAAGTTCAACTGTGTTTTTTTATCATGTAGCCAATTTTCTTTTAGTTATAAACTTTAGCGTCAAAATTTTACATATTTAATGAGATATTTAAAAATATGTACAATAAATGGTATTTGGAATCCAGTTCTCGTTAGACACATGATAGATAGATAGATATTAAACATTATTTGTTTAATATCTCATTATAATCAATAATTTTCTTTAGAATATTTTGTTTTGGTTGAGAATGTCTTCGTTAGGAATGAGGCTAACATTTTCTTTGGAAAGTTATAAATGGGAAACCTTATTGATATTAAATTAAACAAGATGAAGACGAACTCTTGTTCTTTTCAGGACTTACCTTTCGATATAGAATAGGCGAAACAACTTATCAAAATCGCTATTGCATTTAGAGTAATAGTTACAACTGCTAAAATAACATCAATGTTTACATGAAAGATGCTGCAATACCAACCAATAAGGCTGCAGATTATACATTTATAATCTCAATTAAGGTTTTTCTGTGTAATTTTTGTATAACTAAAAATGCCTCGCGGTTTCACTCGCGTAGATACCGATCTCGTGGCGGTGGAAAGTCTACTAAGTCTAATTTTTAGGTTAAGTAATACTATTCTCATTATATTACACACTTTAAATGACTTTTAACACAATAATAACGAGACGCCCCTCTCAAAAATAACAAGTCCACCAATCCCAGTCGTCGCGATAACGACGACTAAACAGAGTTTAATAAATTTGAGAATTTCCGGAAGGGCGTTAAACCGGATGTAGTGCGTGTACGTTTCACTGATATAATTACAAGGACCTCAGCATAATAAACAAATGTAGCAATAAACTGCCTCATTGGTGTAGTGGTTAGCATGTTCGACTACAGACATGAGGTCCTGAGTTCGAGTCCCGGGTCGGGCCAATTCACAAAAATCAATATTGAGTTTTCTATTAACATTTTCTCAATATTTGCCCGAAGTTGGGAAGTGGCGGTGTGATCCAACCCCGTGCCTCGGAGAGTACGTTAAGCCGTCGGTCCTACGCCTAAAAATCCTCGCTCCTCGGAGTGAGGAGGCCTGTGCCCCGTAGTGGGACGTTAATAGGCTGCTACTTAGTTTTTACAGTAATAATAATGTTCGCTAACATAATAAAGTATAATATATATAAATATATATTACGAGCGTTACGATACTTGAAAATAACGTTGGTAGTTTCAAATATCTGGGTGGTAACACGACTCGCTTATCGGCGTACTTTGTAGTCAAGAGGAGGCGCCGCGACGGCGCGGCATCCCATGACGTCACCGTTATGTCTCAGGTTTAAGCGAAAATATAAAGGAATGTTCAACGATGTAAGTATAATTTTATACAAGACTAGCAATGCCGCAGGGTTTCACCCAGGTAGATACCGATATCGTGGCAGTGGAAAGTCTACGAAGTCCGACTATTGATTTAGTTTTGTTAACATAAAAGTTTAATTTCACTTAAGTTTGTGATTACGTTCTTTCAATTTATTACACGCACACTTACATTGCTAATCTAATAAATATATAGACTTTACAACGAATATATATCTTACTAATACATTTTGAATTTGTAACATCATTTAGGTAGAACGTCCGACACTAGTTTTAGAGTCGCTCACTAATTTGCAGGTTAAGTAATACTATTCTCAAATTCTTCATTATTATATTACATACTTTAAATGGTTTAAAACACAATACTATCGTTGATACAAACTAAGAACTGTCACTAGGCGAATATTCTTACATTCTCCCGTGCTGTTCCTCTTATACCAAACGCCCCACTCAAAAATAATAAATCGCCCAATGGCAGTCGTCGTGTTTAAACACGACGACTTTTAAAATTTGATAATTTCCGGACTGTGTTAAACCGGATGTATGTAAACGTTTCACTGATATAAAAAGACCTCAGCCTTTTTGATTTGATTATAATAAATTGTTAAAAATAAAAAAAAGAATTTAAAACTTTGTTCTATAATATTAGAAAAGAGATTTGTTTCAGAATACTTAATTGTCTCAGAACTTCTCTATACGTGACATTTGACACTCAGGAGTTCGACTCCGGATACATGATTTTCTTTAGATTGACATTTTATTTTAAAATTCGTTATATTGTTTAAAAAGTATATTACAAATATTGAAACGGTCTTTAATAAAATACCATTTAATAGGATAAGGATTAGGATACAGAGTTACGAATAATGTGGTTAGATTAATGTCGCCACGTTTATTATTTTTTAAAATGTAAAAAAGTAGTTATATATTAATATAACTACAGTAGTTGGACATATAGTATTATGAACTTTTTAATACGTTCTATAATATTTTACAACATTTTTTTAACAGGGTAGCGTACCTGATACTCAGAATTACCAAACGGTATTCGCTGAAGGTCATCCAGGTTTACGCACCCACATAATCGTAGCCGGACGATGATACCTCTAGGGCCTTCTACAACGCTGTGAAGGGCGATTTCAACGCAAAACTTGGCGCAAAATTTGGCTATGGGCAACGGAACCATAGGAGGCAAATGTTAGCTGATTTCATGGATAAGGAGGGACTCTATATGATGAACTCTTTTTCAAGAAACAGCCGTTCCGAATATGTACCTGACTGAGTCCCGATGGTTCCAAGAGAAATGAGATTGACTTCATCATGTCTACAAAGCGGAACATATTCAATGATGTCTCGGTGATCAATAAAGTGAAAACTGGTGCACTGGCATGGTAAGAGGCACATTGAATATCGACGTATACCGAGAACGGTACGGACTGGTGAAGTCAACGCTCCGACCCACTCGCGCTCACATTCATAACCCCGAGAGCTTCCAACTAGAGCTGCAAAACCGCTTCGTCTGCCTCGAGGAATGCGAATCCGTGGACGAGCTAAACAATAGGCTCGTAGAAACTGTCCATACGGTTGGGAGGAAATTCTACAAACCCCGTAGAAAGCAAATCAAGAGATTCTCAGACCATACTCTTAATCTCATGGAACAGAGACATGCAATGAGCTTGCAGGCTACAGCAGACGGGTCCGCATACCGGCAGATCAATACACAGATCTCTAAATCGCAAAAACGTGATGTGTGTCACTTTAATGCCGATCGTATACGAGATACCATCGAACGCAAAAAAGGCACGAAAGTGTTCGCAAAAGATTTGTCTATCGGTCGGAGCCGATTGACGCGGCTGAATACCCAAAATGGCGAACTCATGCATCTGGACCTGAGATTTGGAGGTAGGTTGAGAGTTTCGAATCGATGTCATTAAGTTCGTTTGTTGTGGTAGATTTTTGTGTTTAACTAGCTTAGTGCATTTTAAAGACTGTTTACAATGCCAAAAGTTGGAAAAAGTTTGTTTCAAGAAATGATATAGAAGGTGAAAGAGTTCTGTGAAGCGGACCAAAAGAATCAAGGTGTTAATACCACTAAACTATGTTCAAAAGAGTCGCCGCCATAAAAGGTACTTTTTAGAATTGCCATATAATAATTTTTTGCTGTATTGATGGGACTTTTATGATATAATTTCATTTTTTGCGACAAAATTGAACAAATACCAAACGTGATGAAAATATGTAACTGAAATTAAAACATATATTACATGGTACATAAGCATTGTAAATTTAAAGTTACTATTATTTTTAATTGTTCAATATTTAATTGCAGGTGAAAAAATTAAATAAATGACAGCTATATGAATGAAGAGATGGACCGAATAATTATATCTTCGGCTAGTGATACTGAAACAGAATTTGATTGTTTCCATACACTCTTCAGACAGGGATATTCATATGGCCACGGATCATAATTATTCAATAAAGCTCATACGAAAAAATTGTAATGCTTTTCTTTACCCTATTTTCTCATAAAATATTATTACTATAAATTTCAAAGGACCAAAGTATTCGAACAGTGCGTGTTGCCAGTGCTATGGGCCTCATGCGGAAGCTCAGAATCACTCAGCGCGCGATGGAGAGGGCTATGCTCGGAGTTTCTTTACATGATCAAATCAGAAATGAAGAGATCCGTAGTAGAACCAGAGTCACCGATATAATCCTACGAATCGCGAACCTGAAGTGGCAATGGGCGGGGCACATAGTCCGAAAGACCGATGGACGTTGGGGGCCGAAGGTGCTGGAGCGGCGACCCCGCACCGGACGGCGCAGTGTAGGCAGACCCCCCTACAAGGTGGACCGATAATATAAAGAGGGTCGCCGGTAGCCGCTGGAGCCAGGCGGCGCTAGATCGGGCCTTGTGGACGTCATTACGTGAGACCTATGTCCAGCAGTGGACGTCCATCGGTTGAAGCGACGACGACGACGAGTGGAAATTATTTAATAAACTATATATGCGAAATGTAAAATGGGTAAATTTTTTACTCATAAAAGGCAACATTATGTCACTCGAGTACAGCGCTGCATCTGGGGGACTTCTTTCATGAAAAGGATTATACCACGGATATATACTCCATATATGCCCAATGTCTAGACTAAAGTATAGCAAAAATACAAATTCAGTTGTTGGGATATGGTCACCGGAGAAAGTAAAAGACGTGTGTTCAACTTGGAGTACTGATTTAATATAAGGTATTTATTCGGTCGTACAAATACGAAGACATACGAATATAATACCGAGTAAGTGATGACATTGTAATGTTGGCAGGCTTGGATTTGTGTATTACCAACAGCCCCCCTCAAAAATTCAAGGGTGCATGTCATCGCTCATTACAATTAATAATTATACATTTAGAACTATGTATTTATACCATTAAAATATTACAATAAATTTAAACCGTTTCTTAAATCTAGAAACTTCTTAGAGGGTATCGCTTTAGTAAACATATCAGCTAGTTGGTTTCCTGTGGAAATATATTCTAGCTTTATAATTTTATTAGCGATTTGTTCCCTTATAAAGTGGTATTTAATGTCAATGTGTTTGCACTTTTTGTGGTTTGAAGGATTATTGGCTATACAAATGCAGCTATTATTATCTTCAAATATAATTATTGGTAAATTTATTTTAATCGAAATGCTATTTAATAATGATTTTAACCAAACAGCTTCTTTAACTGCTTCAAATAAAGCCATATACTCGGCTTCCGTTGAGGAGACTGCGACAGAATTTTGTTTTCGAGTATTCCACGAAATTGTACAATTATCAAACACTTTAAATAAATAGCCTGTTGTACTTTTTCTGTCTATTTCGTCACCTCCCCAATCGGAATCCGCATAACCACTAATAAGGTGCTTATAATCACATTTACAATATGTCAGTTTCAAATTAATTGTACCTTTTATATAACGTAAAAGATGTTTCAAATATTTCCACAATTCTTCATTATTTTTACTTTGATATCTACTTAAAATACCAATGGGCGCACATATATCTGGTCGTGTACATATCATTGCATACATAAGACAACCAATAACATTTTTACAAGGTGCGTCATAGTAGACTTCAGAATTCAAAGCTAAATAATTTAATTTACAAGGAAAAGGTGATTTTGATGGATTACAATCATTCATAGAAAATTTATTTAAAACATTTTGTAGATATGCAGATTGATCAATGGATAATGTATTTTTAGTTCTTTGAACCTTAATACCTAGAAATAATTTAATTTCTTTTAAGTCCATCATTTCGAATTTCTGTTTTAAACTATCTTTATAAATTTGTAACGTTTCTATATTTTTAGTGGAGATAATTAAATCATCTACATATAGCACTATATATACATTTTTATCTATACAATTTTTATCTAATATATATAAGCAAGGATCTACCTCTGAATTTTTAAAACCCATTTCTTTAAGTGTGAGATCGAAACGTTCAAACCAGCATCTAGACGATTGCTTTAGGCCATACAAAGTTTTATTAAGTCGACATACTTGATTATTTTTGGCCGATATTCCCTCTGGAACTTCCATATAAATTATCTCTTTTAAAATGCCATTAAGGAATGCAGTTTTTACGTCCATATGGTGAACGTGTAAATCAAACTGATTTGCAAAAGCTAAAATAAATCTAAATGTTGTTAATCGCGCTACTGGTGCAAATGTCTCTTCATAATCTTGTAAATATTCTTGCGTAAAACCTCTAGCAACTAAACGCGCCTTATAACGTATGGGTACACCAAATTCATCATTTTTTATCGTGAATACCCACTTACAACTAATTATGTTTACATTATTAGGTCTATCTACAAAATTCCAAGTTTGATTCTTATTTAGCGAGTCTATTTCGCACTGTATGGCTTCTAACCACTTTTCAGAATCATGTCTATTAAAAATATCTTTAAATGATAAAGGCAAAGATTGTAAATTAGTTATTAACGATAAATATAAATAAGGATCGTTCATTTGTTGATAATTTTTCACGGGTAAATTTTGTATTCTTTCACTACGTCTTAAATTAATATTTTCATTAGACGTATTTTCAATTAAAGGATATTGATGTTGGCTCTCCATTAGCTTTGCTGGATTAATAGTTCCAGGCTTACTAATTTTGGAGGGGGCCATAATGTCGTTACTACTGCTACGCATTGGTCGCGATTGCTCAAAATTCAATTCATCAAACAAAACATCTCGAGCCATGAATATTTCATTATTTTCAATATTAAACAATTTATATCCATTTGTCGCATAACCAATTAAAATAGCTTTAAACGATTTTTCATCAAATTTTGTTTTTCTATTTTTAATATGAGCGTAAGCAGTAGACCCGAACATTTTTAAATGGCCAATTTTCGGTTTTTTGCCATGCCACAATTCGTATGGTGTTTTATTATCTAGAGCTTTAGTGGGGAGTATATTTGTTAAATATGTGGCTGTTAAAACAGCTTCACCCCAAAAAGTTTTATCTAACTTCGCACTTGTAACCATGGTTCGTGCCATTTCGGTTAATGTACGATTCATTCGCTCTGATACGCCATTTTGTTGTGGTGTGTATGGTACCGTTAAATGAAACATTATTCCCTTGCCAACACAATATTCTTTGAATTCATTAGATAGATATTCCCGGCCATTATCACAGTATAAATTAACTATTTTAGAATTAAATATATTTTCACTTTTAGGTACAAAATCCATAAAAAATTTAAGTACTTCCGATTTGGAATTCATTAAATATGTGACCGTATAATGCGTAAAATCATCAACAAATGTTACAAAATAATTTTTATCATCAAAAGTAGGTGGTGATATAGGACCGCACACATCAGAATGAATAATATAAAGGGGTCTATTCTGATTAGACTTCTCTTTTGCTTTTGCAAAAGGTAGTCTCGATTGTTTGCCTAAAATACACGATTCACAAAATTCATCGTTTGGTATTATATTACTAATTAAATAACCATCGTCGATTACATTTTTAAGAATATTAAATTTTTGCTTATTTAAATGACCAAGGCGTTTATGCCATAATTCATATGATTGTAAATTTTGACTATGATATAAATTAAATTTTGATTTATTAACAGTAAAAAATAATTTAAAAAGACTATTGTTATTTTTACCTGACATTAGACAAATATTGTCTTTATAAATATAAACTTTATTATTAAGAAAAATAATTGACATACCAGCTTCCTGTATCCTATTTACCGATAATAAATTGCATGGTACTTCCGGTGAATATAAAATATTGTCAATTGAACCTTGAAATCCTAAGTTAGTTGTAACACTAATTTTTCCTTTTCCAAATGCGGGTATGCTTGTATAGTTTTTAGCTACTCCAATCTTCAGTGGAGTCGATAGTTCAGTGTATTCCGTGAAAGCATCCATAGTATTAACAATATGGTCAGTTGCTCCAGAATCTAAAATAAAAGAAATCATATTAGTAGTAGAAGGTTCTTTGAATTTAGTTAAATTTGCTCTTGATAGAATAAAAGCAAAACTGTCCTTGTCATTGTTGCTACAGTGTACAGTAGTATTTATGGTTGATTTACTACTGCCTTCACTTTGTTGTAGTTTCTTAAAAAATCGACAATCCTTTTTTATGTGATTTCGCCGACCACAATGATCACAAAATAATTTACTAATTTTATGCAGATTATTTCCCGGTGTGTATTTTCTTTTAGCTTGAAAATAATGTGGTCTCTTATACTGTCCATTTGTTGTATATTTCGATGTCGGCGAAAATTTGTTTGACGTATGTAGTATTTTAACTTCAGACATCTCATTTTTCAATTTCACTTCATAATCTAAAAGACGGGTTTTCACAAAAGCAACATTAAGATTTTCTTCGCTAAGCGTCTCTAATGCCGTTATCACACCGTCATACGATGAGGGTAGAGTCAACAATAAATGAGATACTTTATCCATTTCGTCTAATTTTGCACCAGCCGTAATTAATTCCATTATTATATTATCGAAATTATTGAAATGCTGAAATAAAGTCATATCTGGCTGTAATTTTAAAGTAAGAAGTTGTTTACGCAAAGCCAATTGTGTGGCCAAGCTTCTCCTTTCATAAATTTTATCCAAATCAGTCATTATATTTTTAGCTGTAATAGTTCCTTTTGCAAAATTTAAAAATCCATCGCTTAGATATTCCACTATTGTACTTTTTGCAATTAAATTTTTCCGCAGCCATTCTTGATCGGGATTTACTGGAGTTTCTTCGTCTATTACACACAGCACTTGCAATTCTTCCAAAAGCGATTTTATCCGAAATTTCCATGTACTATATCGTTCACCATTAAATTGTTGAATATTTCTTTTATTTTTAGATTCCATTTGACGGTATTTTAAAAAAATAAATTTAAATGTATTTTTTATTTCACCACTTTTTAAACTACACAATTTACTAATTTTTAAATGTAATTATAATGTGCTCTGGGCCCATAACCTGTTGGGATATGGTCACCGGAGAAAGTAAAAGACGTGTGTTCAACTTGGAGTACTGATTTAATATAAGGTATTTATTCGGTCGTACAAATACGAAGACATACGAATATAATACCGAGTAAGTGATGACATTGTAATGTTGGCAGGCTTGGATTTGTGTATTACCAACATCAGTAATTTAAACTATTCATACCAATTTACGTAGTTATAAAATTATTAAAACCTGTGATGTATAACAACGTTATATGTTTGTATTTTCACGATAATAAATGTGCGTCGTAGAGTGTCTAAATTTAAGAAAAACAAAGAAAGGGCGTTAGAAGTTATGAATCATGGGACTATATACGCAGGCACTCAAAGATGTAATGGGGTTGCCGAGTACACCGTCAAATTAAATTAACATAAAGGCCTTGTAACACGCCGCGCGGCTCTGAGCGAATCTACTGCATAATTCACAAGCAGTCATCACGACACCCTCTCGCGTTTATGATCAGTTAGTACTTCGTGTTGTTGTGTATTATATAACCTTTAAAACGAATTAACATTGGACTATACGAAAGAAACTGATATATCTATGTCGTGTTTCAATTCCCGTTATTTACTCACACTCTTTCTATACAAAGCATCGGGAGGTCGCTCCCGAAAACAAGAACAGACGATAATACTGATGACATCTTTGAGAATGAGACGTAAAAAATCATATTTTAAAAACGTTTTAATAGCATTGTTTACGCTCCATCATGTTAGTACAGCTAAATGAAACGAAAGTATATAATATAGTAATGAAACGAAACGAAAGTAATAAATTACTTTACTAAAAAAAGGGCACGGCGCGGCGTTCATCGTTTTTGCGTTCATTGACCCGAGCGTCAGCTGATTGTTGCATTATTATACCACTTATACACTTACGCCCGTTTAGTTTAAACATATTTATTATTACATATAAATAAATTTATAAGAATTACTTATATACAAAAATGTGATATAATACATAAACCTACATAAACAATTACATAAATAAATATAACGGGCGGAGGATACACCCCGGCAGGGAGACCAAATGGCCGGGGGTCAGGGCTACAGGCTTAGAAACCGCCGGACTATCCTTGCCAGGTCCAGCAACACCGCCTTTTGCATCCTTGCTGCGAGCGAACTGCCACAGAACCCCGATCGTCTTCAGTTGGTGAGCGAGACTGACTGGGATCAGACCATTCGCAGATATTACGATTGGGATGATTTCAATGGATCCCACTCCCCACATGGCCGTAATCTCGTGCGCCAGATTCAGATATTTACGTTTTTTCTCTTTCTCAGCTCGCCCGAGATTCTCGTCATACGGGATCGTGATATCCACTTAAAACACCCGACACTGTGCCCGGTCCATTATCACGATATCAGGCTTGTTGGCCAGTATGGTTCTGTCTGTCATAATGGACCGGTCATTATTATTATTATTTATAATAGGCTACGCAGCTTTCGCTGATGCGCCTATATCAATTTTAGTGTATTCAATTCTGCTTTTTGCCATTTCTGTGCTTGTCTATTCTTGAACTGATTTAGCGATCTCCCAGTCACCACACTCTCAGGCAATTTGTTCCATTGGTGTACAACTCTATTACTGAGAAAGTGCTTAAATGGGTTTGATGATGCTCGCTTATACCCGAGTTTAAAATTGCGATCTCTTAGGTTGGGGTTACACTTTTAATAAAATACTTCATCAAACCCTGACACGTTGTAGAAACAGTTCATGATTTTGTAAGCTTCTATGAGATCGCCTCTTTCTCGTTTTTTTTTTGTTGATTTTATTTTTGTAAAGTAATGTATTTGTTATGAAACTTTCGTTTCATTTATCTGTATTAACGTGATGGAGCGTAAACAGTGCTATTACATTTTTAAAAATATATATTTTTTTTTAAATCAGGATCCAATTTTTTTCGGTCCCATCATCAAAGGCGTCATTAGTCTGTCTTCGTTCTCGGGAGCGGTCTCCTAACACTTTGTATATACAGATTTATCCATCAATATATATAAAAAAGGAGTCCCTATTACTATGTGTAACAGTATCACGAGTTTTCTACACCAATTTAGCTGATTATTTTATTGTTGTATTTGTTATTGTCAAGAGAAGGTTCTTATGTAAAAAAAACTTTAAGAAAGTCACGTGGACTATCAGAAATTTTAAGAAACTTAACAAAGGAAACATGCTGTGCCCACCTAGTGGGATAAGGGCAACGAAATGATGATGAACTACCAATGTATACCTCTTAATGCTCTTGACAAAATATTTTTTTCTAATCATATGACTTTTGGCATAATTGTCAGCAATTGACAGAATACGCGCTACACATAAATGATTAACATATTATTGTATATAGTAAGTAGCAGCCCATTAACGTCCCACTGCTGGGCACAGGCCTCTTAAGTCCGAGGAGCGAGGGTTTATAGAGCATAGACCACCACCCTGCTCCACTGCGGATTGGCAGGCATAGTACACAAGTGCACTCTCTATTCCTTCACTCTCATAGTCCGATGTGACGGGAATCCGACACGTCTGAAGAGAAATCAGGCGCAGGACCGACGGCTTAACGTGCTCTCCGAAGCACGAGGGTGAAACACACCGCCAACTTCCCAACTTCGGGCAAATATTGAGAAAATCTTAATAGAAACCTCAATATCGACTTTTGAATTGGCCCGACCTGGTACTCGAAACCAGGACCTCATGTCTGTCGAACATGCTAACCGCTTGACCAATAAGTTAGTTATTATTGTATATATATAATACATAATATATGTCGCCTGTACCCACCAACAAAGCTGTATATATAATAAACAGAAAGTAAAACGAAAAAGTGATTAGATTAGAATAAAAGATAAAACACGTATTATGTTTTAATAATTTTTATTTATTAAATACCCCAATTGGAAGGCTATGATGCAAATGTGTTTAAGAGGCGAATCAACTCCCACTTATTAGGCCGGCAATACATCAGTAGTACCTATGGTGCTGCAGGTGTCCATGGGCGGCGGTGATCACTTAACATCAGGTGACCCGCCAGCTCGTTTGTCTGCCATAACTATAAAAAAAAAATTGGAATTCAATATTCATAGTTAAGACAAAAGCTGTCGAGTTAGCTGTTTAGTTTTTTATTCGTTGTAGCACTTCTTTTATCCATTCAAGTTCAAATACATTTGTTAAACTTGTAAATAACGGTTTAAAGATTTTGCTAGAAGTCGTAAAAATGGACTTTAATTTAGCTTATAACTATTTAGAATAAAATAAGCTGCAATAATCGCTTTGGCTGTTATAGATACTATTTCGACTCCTAACGTCACTTATTTTAACCCTCAATGATGTGGCAATTTTTAGGCTTTTGGGGACGAGGTAGAAAGGCTGTGTCCTCTTTCTATGTTATTACAAGGTATTACGGAGGGAAAGGGAGAGTGCTCCTCCCAACTGCCGGAGAAGATGAGGTACTAGAAGGTTTAGTTTTGACCGTTTGCCCTCCTTGTCTTGAATCTGTGAGTCGAATTCATTCAGAATGCCACAGGTTAATGCATCAGTGAATATCTGGTCACCAGAATACGAAGAAAGATGATTCCGCTGGGGTTTAGTCGGTATTCTGGTGTAGCTAACGAGTCTCTCAGTACTGGATGAAGTTTAAGTCCGTCCGACGTACGCAAAAGCCTTCACCAGCGAAAAAATTCATACCTATTATTTTAATTTCTATGAAGAATGGACATTTACCATAAAAAAAACTCACGTCCTAATATACGAGGCTTCTAACTGTAATAACACTGTACTATTAAAATTTTAATCTTCCTTACCTTGTCTGTAATCTAAATATTATTATTAATCTTTTAGATTATGCCGTCAGTGCTATCTCAAAGGGAATTATTAATCTGAACGTGTACAGGAACTACATCGCTATACCGTTTAAATTAAATTATCTTAGAGTTGCTGATAAATATAGCTTTTACTTAATCCATTATTAATAAGATTCCATCATGCAACTTTGACAACATCCAGTAACTCTACTTCTTTATTTATAACTAAAAAACATCTATTTATCATGTTAGAATTATACATATAAGATTTTTCTTTATTACTGTTTAATTTTTAATTACAAAAATAACTAAATATATTTGTATTTTTCCAGGTACGTATAAAACATTGGAAGAATGTGTTAACAGAAGTCTGAAAAGTGAGTAAGACACATTATTAAAACGAAAAGCTTTTTTTAAATGGTTAACGTTTTTCGCCATCGTGATTTTCCTTCCAATAAAAGTATAAGAACAAACCGATGCAATTTCGCACACTCCTCAATGGTATTTATTACAGATGCTGATTCGTTGGAAGAACCCTTTTTTATTGCGAAAATATTAAATTTTCACGTAGTATTTTTAAGAATTATTAGAAAATGTTCTATTGCACTTACCCAGTACTCTCATGGGCTACTATCTCCAAGGTTGTCTGGAGGAGATCGCTCTGAGCGATAAGACCGCCTTTGTACACCTATATCTATAATATTGTAATTCTCTTCTTTTGAAAATGTGTATGTATGTGTGCAATAAGAATAAATAAATAATAAAATAATAGACGCAAAGTTAAAGGAGGACAGTGGCCTTCTTTTGCGAGACTTATATCGCTAAAGGAGGCCTGTAGGAGTCAGAGAGATGATGTGGAGGCTTGTCTTCTCCTACTCAAAGGTTAGGAAATAAGAGGTGTAGATTTACGTTGCTGCTGCCTCCTTTAGTTTCCCAACGGAAATCTACTACTCCACTATAGTATATGGAGGGTATCGCTGGATTTAAGTGGGTATTCTGGCCTGCCAGCGAGTCTTACTTAAAATAGCTCTTACTGTGCAAGTATTTACCATATGCATGTTAATGAATTATAATTGGACCAATCGATGCTGTCAAGACAGCATATTAACTTGTTGAGATATATGAAGCTAATCGGGTGGTAACAATACAATAGCATAGGTTTCCCTCCAATCTCAATGTAGACTAATTGGAAATACTATTTCCTAAATTTTTTTTTTGCTTTGTTGGGCAATCAAACCTGGAACCCTTCTTTTGGATCAAGTACACACTCAGTTACATCAATGTTTACTGCATTTGCGTAATTATTTTAAATTTTTTGTTCCACTGTAGAATCCAGAATAATCTATGTTATAATATTCTAATCAAATGAAAATGGCATAACATCAATATATTTAAAAAATATATTGCATGACTTACTATAACTTATATAACTTTTAAAACATTTTGTAAATTTAACGTATGTTTTTCCAGTTTATTTTTGTATAAAAATTCCATATATTTTCAACATTATTTTAACTATTTAAATTATAATTTGTACAAATTCATATAGTATTATGTTTTGTATTGCACGCCACATTAGGCACTTAATTGTAATAATTAATTTTGAATTTGAATTTGACATTGGCCATTGGTGTAATACTTTTTTTATTGCTGAGGTTTGCGCTTGACTGCGATCACATCTGATAGTAAGTGATGATATAGTATAAGATGGAAACTCTCTAATCTGGTAAGAGTTCATATACCTTTTACGGTTTCTAAACAGCATCGTACCGGAGCACTCTCTCTTCTGTAGGGGTACGTTTTTGTCGGTAGCGTGGTAACTAGCCACGACTAATTTCTACCACCAGACCAGTCTCAGACAAATTAGAAAATGCAATTTCCCAAATTCGCTGTATAGGCTTTGTCATTTTCGCCTATCTAGGAAAATTATCTTTATATATCAAAGCAATTTAGGGTCAGTTTGTAAAATTACGGTTGGCTATACGCAGAAAACTGTCTGTTGTAATACAACCGCCATTTTCTACATCATGGCAAACAATGGTGTTATAGTTCGCCGGTAATGGAGTTTCCGATGCGGTGAATAGCTCTTCAGTTGTGTCGCCACAACACACCGCACACGCCACATCTCATGGCTCCGCCATCTTGACAGCCTTAAGGAAATGACGTTGGAGAACTTTAGATGGTTCGTTTTACGTAATTTAGCCATGTTAGTTATCGTAACGGAAGTTTCTAACGCTGCCTAACTCAAAAGTTTAGGATTCAGTTGTATCGAGTTGATGATGTCAGCTATCTAGATTCGTTCTAGTAACGAGAAAGATTCATGCCAGTATTTTTAACAAGGGAATTTTGTGGTGTAAAAGATGATGTAGTGACTAAAATTTAGATAGATATGCTTAGATAGTTTGGGCACGTAGAGAGAATGAATGAAAGGAGACTGACAAAAAGGATTTATTAGTCGAGAGCGAATGGGAAAGTTGGAAGAGGAAGACCAAGGCGAACGTTCCTGGATCAAATCCAGGACATTTTAAATAAGGGTTTGGTCAAGAGTACTCTAAATCGACGAACTTGTCAGAAAGGTTTAATGAAAAAGAAAGAAACGAAGGAGATATGTAAGGATCGTGGCAAGCGGAAGGACGTGGTCTCTCTCTTTTCAGCACTGAAACTGATGCAAAAATGTTTGTAGTTAATTAATTTATTAACCCGAATAAGTTTGTTGTGGGCTCTCCTCGGGTCAGGACGCGAAGGAATCCTCGTAACTTTAGATTTTAAGTCGTTGTGGAGTACCATCATCAGACTAATGTACATTAGAATTAGAAAGTGGAAAAGAAAAAAATATATATATTATTTGACGATTCAAAAGTGCTGTAATATGCCTACTTGAATACAGATATTTTGATGTTGATTTTTTGAGAAATTAAGAAACTGTTTGGGAAATAGTGAGTGATTTTAAATATTTTATTTTACAAACACATAAAATGATTTCAAAATGTTTGTAGGTTAGTAGTGGAAGAATTTTTTATTGTAGTAAGTATAAATAACTACAATAAATTGTTAGTAGAAATTAAAATATCGAATAAAACTTCTTTGAAGTTACTGCGGTGGCTATAAACGTTGAAAATGAGAAAAAACGTTCCTAGAGGTTTTCATTTGAAGGATATTAGAGATTGACCGTGTGTAACCAATGGGATTGACCAACTGTATCTTAATCTGCTTCATCAGTCAGGAAACGCATCTTAAAACTTCTCACGTTCGTCAAGGCAAATTTATAAAGCTTTAACATTAGTATATCGGTGAACTACTAATGCGAGATAATTTCAATAAGTTAATATGAATTTAGATCACCATATAAAAGTTCATTTAACTTATTATACGGAAGGATACATTAATTAACATAATAAACAAGTATCTCTTGTGGCGGAGTTAGTTTATTTGTTTTAGCTGAAGCATAATACAAATATTGAGCAAGCTACATCACAACATTTCACATAGAAGCGATACTAACTTTGAGTTCCAAATAACGCTTCAGCAAACACAGTAAATTAGGATAATCGATCACCGTCCAAAGCATTCAGAACTCGAGCCGGCCAAGTAGCAAGTGCGAGTTACAGAGTTACGTCATTTGAAAGTTGTTGGAGGACAAGAGATCCTACATGAGTTTGGAAAGCGGCCAATCTCTAGTCGGCTCAAGTATTTCATCCTACACTGTAATATGTTTACTTGAGCTGCTTAACTTTGTCTGTGTCGAAAAATTTTGCACCAATTAATAGAATAAAAAAAGTACTAAAATCGTAATTTAAAAATAGGGAATGGGGGTAGATGTGAAAGATAAATCGGATCATTACTTAATATTATATCAGGAATTAGAAACAATCAGTAAATTAGCGATATGCAATTTTTACTATTTTCTTAAAAATTACAACCTAACTAAAATATTCTTTAATTCCATTGCATTCGGTTCGGAACGTAGGTACTACTGAGAAGAATCCAGCAAGAAACTGAATAGTTACTCTGACTCTTTTCTATCCAATGTTATAATTAATGTAGAAATGCAAATGCAAAAAAAAACCCAATTATCATTATTATATATTAATAAGATAAAAGTTTTAAATTGAAGAAATACCCTGAGCTTTGTGTTGCAGAGCAGCGATTTACCAACACTAACCCTAATGACAATAACTGGTAACTGACGTTGATTAAAACTGAGAACTGAACTAACTTCTACCATACATAAGAATATACTTTAGAACATAGACCCACCACGCTGCTCCACTGCGCATTGGCAGGCATAGTACACAAGTGTACTCTATTCCTTCACTCTCATATTCCGACGTGACGGCAATCCGACACGACCGAAGAGAGATCAGGTGTAGGACCGACGGCTTAACGTGCTCTCCGAGGCACGGGGGTGGATCACACCGCTAACTTCCCAACTTCGGGCAAATATTGAGAAAATCTTAATAGAAAACTCAATATCGATTTCAAACTGGCCCGACCCGGGACTCGAACCCAGGACCTCATGTCTGTAGTCGAACATGTTAACCACTAGACCAATGAGGCAGTCTCCTCCATTCCCTGTTAACTTTTAATAATTATAATTAAAATAATTTAAGTAACTCCAATCATTTATGAAACATTACAACAATTCTATAGCAAATTGCCAATTTGCCATTTGCCATCGTTATTGGCATCCATAATGTTGGTGCAATCAAACACTTTATAAACTCAGATTATAATGTTCAATCACTTAATGTTCCCGATGTCAATTTACACAAACTCATTAATAATAATAGCTAGCAGTTTCAATAGTCGACCGCTCTAGCGGACCGTCACCCGAGAACTGGAGAGACGCGCGCCGGATTGTCACTATTCACTCTGTCCACGTCGATAGACAGATGGCGCCAGCGTTTCACAGACTATTGCACTACGACATATATTATAGATTACTTTATTTTAAATATACTATCAAATGTGTCCACAAATACCGTGACATTTCACTTATAAATTTATATATATCACTTCATAAATTGTTATGATACAAAATAAAATAAAAGAAATTGAAGAAGCAGCTTCAGTATTATACAAATTATTACTCTTGCGTTGTATATAATTTGTAATTACTTCAGATTCGATTAAGCTACTCCATCAGTAAAGCTAAGGTATCGGTACGACCTGTTTGTTTGCTTATTACAATGATACGATCGTAACGTTGTAACTTAATCCTCTTATAGAAGATAGGGAGCAAATTTTGTAATTATAATTGAGTGGATATGGATTAATTTAAATCAAAGCATATGTGAGACAAATAAATGAAATCTTAGAATTTAAAACCATCACAGATGTGACTCAAATCAGTTTCTAAGCAATAATGCGAAGATAAATTTATCTAAAATGTAACTATTATTTTTAGCAGAGTAATTCGATTTGTAGCAATGTATTAAGTATGATTTCCCCAACATTCCAGTATAACGGTATTAAACTATAACTAATAATTATGAAATAAATACGTCTTTTCAACCTAATAATATCTGACGAAAATTTTGAAACAGCTGCAATAATGTCTACTGAACTTTCGTTAGTAGAATTCTGAAAATATGAGGAGTAACGGGAAATTTCTAGAGCATTATTATTGATTGAATACATACATACATTACGTAGGCAGAGACCACGTCCTTCTACTTGCCATGATCCTTGCATATCTCCTTCGCTTCTTTCATTCCCATTAAACCTTTCATACAAGTTCGTCGGTTTATAGTACTCTTGACCTAGCCCTTATTTAAAATGTCCTGGATTTGGTCCAGGAACGATCGCCTTGGTCTTCCTCTTCTAACTTTCCCATTCGCTCTTGACTCATAAATCCTTTTTGTCGGTCTCCTTTCATTCATTATCTCTACGTGCCCAAACTATCTAAGCGTATCTATCTCAATTTTAGTCCATACATCTTCTTTTATCCACCACAACGTTCTCTTATCACACTATTATTTACTTCTACTTTAACTACCATACATAAGTGTTGACACCAACGCTCCTCCATCCACAGCCAGTCTGGCCCTTTGAGACACCATCTGGCTATTCATTAAGGCTTGCAGAGCACCATTTACCATATTCCCTGCATTCAGTCTCTTTTCTGTATCACTTTCACATGTTCCATCTTTTGTAAATTTTGATCCCAAGTATACAAATTCTTTCACCTCTTCCACTATTCCCCCATCTATCAAAATATTGCCATTCATCATAGGCATAACATGACCTATATACGACATTCAATTCCAGCTATTAGTTGACCGTCCCCATATATTTCTTGTTCTATCTAAGTATCTAGTTATTTATCTATTCTCTTGATGTTGATATTGTTTTCGTTATTTAACATTAATTGATTAATAATAAGAATTCTTTTAGTTGAAGTTATTAAAAGTATCACGGCAGTCAGTAGTTCTATCTAAATAACGAGTTTCAGATCATGAAAAGAAATGCTAATTGATACGTACTGTAAATAGAAGGAATATTAAGACGATATAAAAGCGTGAGAAGTAATGAATAATTTTAAAAGATATTGTAATGATGATGGTAAATAAGGACAGAGTTTGTTTTGGGTTCTTCTTAGAAGAAAGAAGAAACACTCGTTCTTAACACAATTTTAGATTTCGAGTCATTCTTTAATATTATCATCTGTTCATTGGAAATAATATTTTGCTAGATGGCGTAGGGATTCTCTTGAAAGTTTTTTCTCTATATTACTTGTTATTTATAAAAGTTTTGATTTATACTTAGTGTTGCTAAGTTAGAAAGGAATTGTGTATTTGTTGGGATATAAACACAGGAGAAAGTAAAAGACGTGTGTTCTATTAGGAGTACTGATGTAATATGAGTTTAATGTTGTGATTCGATGTTTATTTAAAGAACGAATAAAAGGAAATACCTTTTTGATTTATAGTTTTCGGCTACGTTCGCCACTTTCTTTATACAATTGGCAAGTATTTAAATTGACCATTTTAATTTATTTATCATAATCGTCGATACATCTTAACTAAATAATAATAACAACTTAAAATATGTTTGCGTCATGATATTAGTTTTCGTATTGACTAAGATGTCGCGTTGGCAGGCTGGCGGATCTTGTACATAGAGTACGATAGTTTTAGTTTCGATATAAAGCTTAAGTGGAGCGTTAAAAAAGTATAAATGTATTGCAGTTTAATGTTTAATAGAACTGTGTGTATAAATGATTATGAATATAATTATACTTATGAATAAAAGAATATGTGTTATTAATCTCAACAATAAGGTATTTATTTATTTGTACAAATACGACGATTTACGAGTGAGTGACGTTGTAGCGTTGGCAGGCTTGGATTTTTGTATTACATACGGTATTCAAATTTCTACGCAGTCCTAGAATTTTGCATGAAGAATGTCCTTTAGTCGTCATGTATCGATTTCTAAAGCGGGGCATGCGGGTAGGTCAAATGACCGGAACCAATCCCGCGGCTGATTGAAAACATCCGTCAACCAGCCACAGTAGGCTTTGTAAAACTCGCTGCCTTTGTGAAACTTTGTGACATGTACCTAGCAGATCCGTACGTTTTAATCATACTTTTTTGCGTTAAATTTATTTTCCAGTTGCATTTTCTAATGTTCTAACATTACTTTTTTTATTGTTGGCTATTTAGCGTTTGACTGTGAACACACGTGGTGTTAACCTCTTGTAAAACTACTTCACGAGACACAGCTCGAAAGACTTTTGGTCGGTCCGTTAATGTTACCTCTCATTGCATAACATTTCTTAATATTACAACACAATGTCCCTCGTATTTTTAAGTGTTGTCACTACTATACCATTCCCAACATTTCAGAGCCATCTGTGCCGTCAGTCAGCTATCCACAGTCTAACAAACTGATGATATAGTTTAAGATGGAAGCGCGTTACTCTGGTAAGAGGCAATTTACCTCTTATGAAACACGATCACTGAGAATACGTAATGATAAAGAAATATCATGCAAGTTTTAGTTTATTTTTGTTTAGGTTATTTTTACTACTGACAGGTTGTGATCAGACCTGATGCTAAGTGATTATTCAATCTAAGATGGAAGCGCGCTAATCTAGCAAGAGGCAATTTACCTCTTATAGTTTCTACAGAGTAGAGCTAGGTAGAATGGTGATAAGAGAACTGGAGGCCGAGAAGATCTTTCATCGCTTGACTGTAAGTTACACCTGATGATAGTTAGTGATAGAGTTTAAGATGAAAGCACCCTAATCTATTGGTAATGGGCAATTTTCCTCCTATGGTTTCTACACAACATTCTATCAGGCCGACCAGACATATTCAGATTTGGAAATTCCTAAATTCGCCCTACCTCGAATCCAACCCAGGATCTCTGCCAGAAAAGCGAGTACTCGCACCACTGCGTCAGCGAGGCTGTCGAAGAATACCTTTTGATTGTGCTATGCGCATCTTGTAAATTCATAAAAATATGTGTATACTCTAATTTTATTTCTTTCTATACTCGCTTTGTTAACAGAAGTCTAAGATTCTAATCACGTGAGTGTCAATTTAGGTATATAGGGTAATGTATATAAGGTAATAATTGCTAACCTTCGAATGCAAAAGACGTGCCACGAAGTAAAAATATTGCTGTATGTAAACTATTAATGCAATGCTTTATATAAACAATTAAGATTTATAATTCTTACCAAGTAAGCGCGTTACCGTCTCAAATTGCATCATCACTTACAAACTGGTGACAAAACAGTAAAAAAACTTGAAGTGGAACTATTGTTACATTAAACTAAACTTAAATGAAGAGACTTAATTTAAATGAAGCGCTATGCAGAGCAGCCAAAGTCACAATGGCGGCCACTTATATACTCACTAATTCGTGTAAATTTTCAGTTCAATGTCAACCTGCCTGCCTTAAAGTACATTTGGACATCAATTTATTTATTCTTATTTATTCTCTTTATGGGTTGTATTTTGTTTGTTTTTTTTATCTTTTTTATTATTATTACTATTTGTAAAAACCAGTATTTAGTACCTGTAAGGGAAGGAACTGACTTCTGATGTACGGTTATACCCGTGATGATACACTAGTTCAGAAGTCAGAGCTCCAAATCACCAAGACTTATGTAATTGTTTACAATAGATTTTTTTTTTAATTGCACACATACATACAAAAATTTAATGGTAGAGAATTACAATATTATAAATATAGGTGTACAAAGGCGGTCTTGTCGCTCAGAGCGATCTCCTCCAGACAATCTTGGAGATAGCTAATGACAGTACTGGGTAAGTGCAATAGAACAACCTATTATTACTACTACTACAAAAGTACTAAAGTAAGTACATACAAAATGAATATAGACAATACACACATACATATATTTAAATAGATAGGTATATATTTATATACTCAATAAAATACATAAACTACATATATACCCATATGTAATAAATGTATGTATGTATGGTGTATCTTAAACTTAAAAGCTCGCTCAGCCTTAATTAAAATATAAAATGAGATATTCTTTAACTTTACGCTGATGATCAAGTAATACTTGCGTCATCCGCTAATGAGCTACAGGAGATGCTAAATATTATGAATGAAGCTTTGAAAGGGAAAGGAATGAAAGTGAATGTAAACAAAACGAAAGTTATGCTTTTTGAACGAGATGAATCTATGATGAATGGCAATATTTTGATAGATGGGGAACAAGTGGAAGAGGTGAAAGAATTTGTATACTTGGGATCTAAATTTACAAAAGATGGAACATGTGAAAGTGATATCGAAAGGAGAGTGAATGCAGGGAATATGGTAAATGGTGCTCTGCATGCTTTTATGAATAGCCAGATGGTGTCTCAAAGGGCTAGACTGGCAGTGCATGCTGGAGTGTTGGTGCCAACACTTATGTATGGTAGTGAAAGTTGGGTATGGCAGAAGAATCACAAAAGTAAAATAAATGCGGTAGAGATGAGAGCGTTGAGAAGCATGAGTGGATTAAAACTGAGTGACAGAGTAAGAAATAGTGTGATAAGAGAACGTTGTGGTATAAAAGAAGACGTAGTGACTAAAATTGAGAAAGGTATGCTTAGATGGTTTGGGCATGTAGAGAGAATGAATGAAAGGAGACTGACAAAAAGGATTTATGAGTCAAGAGTGAATGCGAAAGTTGGAAGGGGAAGACCAAGGCGAACGTTCCTGGACCAAATCCAGGACATTTTAAATAACGGCCAGGTCAAGAGTACTCTAAACCGACGAACTTGTATGAAAGGTTTAATGAGATTGAAAGAAGCGAAGGAGATATGCAAGGATCGTGGCAAGTGGAAGGATGTTGTCTCTGCCTACCCCTATGGGAATGAGGCGTGATGTTATGTATGTATGTATGTATATTTTTTAACAACACTCTAATAGCATTTGCTGATTTATTACACTGTAATATTAAATGTAGAAGAATATAAATTAATTGTAGATTTGTGTGTCGTTCTAAGATCGTTATCGTTCAAAACCCACTTAATTTTCATCGACATCCATCCCAGTAAATGTAGGGTCGCTATAAAGTTTGAGTTCCGCCGCGGGGCTTACAAGCCTTCACCTCTTTACAACCTCCGACGTTAATGTGAGCGTTGTTTCAGCTTTACAACGGATAACCGCAATGCGTATACGGTTTGTCCTTTGTTTATAAAACAGCGCTTGATTCGGACAACGAATCGATTGATTTTCAGTTAGTATTGTATGTGTATCAACAGTCCTGTAAAGTCCTAAAAAATAGTGTACATGTGGAGTAACTGAAACTTTTTGGCTTATATTGTATGACATCATTTAATTCCTTGATCAAATCCAGGACATTTTATTAAGGGCCAAGTCAAGAGTACTCTAAACCGACGAATTTGTATGAAAGGTTTAATGAGAATGAAAGAAGCAAAGGAGATATGCAAGGATCGTGGCAAGTGGAAGGACGTTGTCTCTGCCTACCCCTATGGGAATGAGGCGTGATGCTATGTATGTATGTATCGTTTAATTTTAAATTCATCTCTTACATAAGTAAAGTGTCTTCTTTTTTTAAAATCTACGATAGTTCTGAGCTTGACCTTAATTACGCCTGATGGAAAGCTATGATAAGGTCAAAGATGGTGCGCTCTCACCTAAAAAGTACCTATTCAAACTTGTCCTAAAATGATTTGGGCTGTAGGATTGAGGAAACAGAATAAGGCAGAGTATTCCACAGTTTTACAGAACGGGTCATGAAAGAGGTTTCGAACCGTTTTGTGCGCATAGCTGGGTTGTCTACATCGTATGAGTGCAAATCCTGACGCCGCCGGGAGGCGCGATGGTAAAACGGTGCTCGTGGTATTGCGTTGAGAACATTCCCCGAAGAATGACACACGAAGGCCAGCTGGCGATAGTACGTCGATATTGCAGGCTTTGCAGTTTGTTTTATTCACCCTTGCCATATCCTAATTATATGGGGTCGCTGCTCCTCGTTTTGTCTGTAAAGTAAGTTAGGACGGTGCAAATCTTGGGACACGTTTGTTTTTTCCGCAGAGAAATACTTTAACATTTCCATGTCGGGAGGCAGAGGGTGTGGGACTCTTTGTGTGGGCCAGTGTACCCACTAAAACCCCCGCAATACAATCATCAATATAAATTGGTGTTTGAGGCTAATTCCCGATTGAAGACAAGAGGCGTTCATAAAGTTGCCTTCTGCCACCCAGTCTTCTCCTTTTGAAAAAAGGGCATCAGTTGTACCTTCTCTTTCTCTCCATTGCCCCCATCAACAATACAGCCTCGTGGAAGGAGACTACTGTATTCCATCTTACCTCACTGCCAAGCATTGTTTCTCAATCGTGCCAAAAGAAGTTTTAATTCAGAAACATTTGATTTAATTTAAAATATTGATGCGTACCATAACATTTACATCTCTCATAACATTACTTCCGAATTGAAGAAATTAGTGTCAGTGTTACCCTTCATAATTGTATAAGAGATGCAGTTTCTTTAAGGTTTCCCTCGTGTTTCTCTTGTCAAATTAGATATACCGTAAATTCAATTTACCGTAAATGTGATCCAATTTTAAATAATCATTGTTCGATATAGATCTTATAGTAAAATTTCTTTTTAATTAAATTTTTCTAAATTGTCTATATGTATCATATTTTCGATAATAAATATTTCTCTTAGAATTAAATATGCTCAATGATGAAAACTATTATACGCAATGAGTAGATATATTAAGTTCATGGATCATTTGAAATGATTATTCACTTAAAACATTTTCCGATGCATTGTTGTCGTTAAGCACCCAACATTCGTTAGAAAGCACACGTTAGTTGAATAACGCATTTGAAAGGAAATTCAGCATTACACTCCAGAAAACACTGCTAGGTACGCTATATAGAATTAAGTTATACTGGCGAGCAAATTTACATACTTTGTGCGTTCAAAGCTTGTCGGGAAATTGTTATTTAGTGATCTCTATACATAAAACACTAAAATGGTTTCTACATCTGTCCTTCTATACCTGGAAACCGTTCAACCGATGGGCTCTAAACCAATTTTATTAGAAACTCAGTAAGAACTGCCTCATTGGTCTAGTGATTAGCATGTTCGACTACAGACATAAGGTCCTATGTTCGAGTCGGGTCGGGCCAATACAAAAGTCAATATTGAGTTTTCTATTAATCATACAAGAGACGTATCATGAGTAGAGAGTGCAATACATTGGTGGATTGTAGGTTGAAAATAGCGTTGGAAGGCAAAATCCACATAAATATTAGGTCTTACGATATTTGAAACTATTAAATGTATTTGGCTAATATCAGTGAGGGTAAACTAACTCATATTGCTACGTAGATGTTCTGAAGGTCCTGAGTGCTAAATTTGTCATTATAATGGTGCTGCCACACTGCTGTATAAAAATGTTTGCAAACATTTTCAGATGTTAGACACTTTTACAAACATATAAACCATTTGACAACGTGGAATCGGCTCGCAGTTTTGTTACAATTTCTTTGGAAATGATTACTAACATTACCTAACATGAAAACATTTTTTATCATTACCTTCAGATTTATTTATTTTTTATTTATTTATAAACAACATAGTACACTAATAGCTCTCAGTCTCAGTTAGGTTTATTATAATTACATATATTATATATAAATGTGATAAATTATTTATTTAAATATACTAAAACATTCTTCTTAAATTATGAATCGTTTGTTAGAAAATGTTTATAAACATTTTTAAACAGCAGTGTATTAGAACTGTAAGGGTTGCGGTATTGATCTTATTATCTACTAAACTACGTCGTTTTTTTCAGATTCACTAGTTTTGTTTTCGTTGGAAGGAAAATAGAGTTATTATGGTTCTAAATTTGTTTGAAATTATTCGGATTAAAATTCCCTAGAGACGCAACCAAAATTGTCCTTTAATTTATATTACACATTTATAATCTTCAAATAAACATATTATAAATTAATTAAAGTCATAATAACTTTAATTTCAAAAATCGATATTGAGTTTTCTATTAAGATTTTCTCAATATTTGCCCGAAGTTGGGAAGTTGGCGGTGTGATCCACCCCTGTGCCTCGGAGAGCACATTAAGCCGGCGGTGCTGCGCCTGATCTCTCTACGGTCGTGTCGAAGACCAATTTTATAAAGTCGGTAAGAATTTTCATTGTGATTAATGACAATGAAACAGTCTACTCTTCGTCTTCTATCGTTTCTTTAAATTTACTGATAGATATTATTGAAATGAAAGCCTCTAAAATTCTTTGACGTGCTGCAAAATCAGCTACAATAAAAATTGCGATGGTACTGTATAAAAATATTTTATTGACATTCGAATATCTCCTCCAATAGTCGAGTCGGGCATACTTCACTTCATAAAAGTATTGTTGAATTGAAATTTATATATATTTGAAGTTATTGTTATCTCTTGCCACGAAGGTGAGTCGCGATTTATTGACAATGCATTCTTATTTATATAAAAATGATAACAATGTTGTTGTTTGGGTTAACAAGAAAGTTTATTTTTTTTTAATTCTTACGAAGACACGAAGTAACGTTAGATTTTAAGTCGTTTTCGGTATTTCGGTGGACTTCTTATTATCTACTTCATTTTATCTGTATGGATACAATTGCCTCATTGGTCTAGTGACTAGCATGTTCGACTACAGACGTGAGGCTCTGGGTTCGAGTCCCGGGTCAGGCCAATTCATAATTCGATATTGAGTTTTCTGTTAAGATTTTCATCAATATTTGCCCAAAGTTGGGAAGTTGGCACCCCCGTGCCTCGGAGAGCACTTTAAGCCGTCGGTCCTGCGTCTCTCTTCGGTCATGTCGGATCCCCGTCACCTCAGACTATGCGAGTGAAATAATAGAGAGTGCACTTGTGTACTATGCCTGCCAATCCGCAGTGGAGCAGCGTGGTGGGTCTAAAAACCCTCGCTCCTCGGAGTGAGGAGGCCTGTGCCCAGCAGTGGGACGTTAAAAGGGCTGCTATTTACTAACAGATTCAATTAATAGGGCTAAAATACTTAAAAAACAATATGTAGCTTGGATATGTCTTGTTTGGGAACGCACCCACAAATATTTGACACTCCATGATTTTGTAATTTTAAAATTTAAAATTTTCATATTTGCTGCACCGGTTCACTGTCCATGGATATTTTGAGATCACAGTTAGTCAAATTGATCCAGGTTTTTTCAATTTCTGGGCTCGAACCGACCGCGCTCTGAGCTCTGAAAGAGGATCTCAGGTCCCCAGTAGCGGGTGTGGTCACTGTGGAGGCGATCCGCCGTGACCTGGAACAATGCCTTTCCAAGAAGCACGGCTCGCTCACCTACACAATTGTTCACGAGGAGTTACCGGCCTGCCATGAGAGTGGTTCTGCCATCGATTCGGCACAGCATACTTTGGTAGATTGTGCAGCCTGGGGACCTCAGCGTCACCTCTTGGTTGCGCTTATCGTCGCGGACCTCTTACTGGATAGCGTTGCAGGCGCGATGCTCTCTAGTGACAGATGTTGGGCGGGAGTGGCCCTCTTATGAGAGACGAGCATCTCACTGAATGAGACGCACGAACGAGAGAGTGAGATTGCAGTGGATGCTCCCTCACACCGCCGGAGGAGGCGGAGTACAAGGCAGCGCCTGTTAGCATAAGTCTTTCCGCGTTCGAGAATTCTTAGTCGGATCCGGGACACCAGAGATGAATGCGCAAGTAGAAGTCCTGATGCTTCAGTCATAGATAAAGAGGTTTCTGCTGAGTTTTAGTGGGTATTGCGAGGGCTTCTAGTTCGCCGAGTTCCACACTCCTGACACATGGTCGGGGTCAGTGCATAAAAGCATTTCCCAGCGGAAAAAAAAGATTCGATTTATAGAGAAGTTAAGGAACCGTAATTCACGTAAAATGGGATCGCATTAGCCTGGTAATAGGTATTGCTGACGTTAGCGCTTGACTGTGGTCACACCTGATGGTAAGAGATGATACAATTAAAGATGGAAGCGCGCTAATCTGGTAAGAAGTTATTTACCTCTTATGTTTTCTACACAGAGTCATACTTGAACTAAAGATCACTATTGTTAGATTTTAAGGATGTGCTGGCGCAGTGGTGCAACTATTCACATTGTTAACTGAGATTCCGGGGTGGATCTCCGACGGGACGAATTTAGGAAGTTGCATTTTCTTCATTTGTGTGAGTCTGGACTAGTGGGAGGCTTTGGCTCTGGTTAGTTAAGACGTTCCTTTAAGCAAAGAAATTTGTGTTTCGGTACGATGTTGTGTAGAAACTACGAAAGGAAAATTGGCCATTACCAGATTAGCGCGCTTCCAACTTAGACTGTATCACTTACCATCAAGTATGGTCACAGTCAAGCGCTAATCTATCAGCAATTAAAAAAAGTATGTGTACGCAAACAAAGTTGAACAGATGAGCTACTAAAAAACTAAACTAAAACTTGCATGATTTTTCTTTATTATTACGTTTTTAGACACAATATAAAAAGCTACAATATTTTGATATTAAGTGAAGCAAGAAGTAACTTTAACGTAATTCACACATCATTTCCGCAAAGAAGTTACAAGCTTACAAGCTTACAAGTTTCCTTGGCAAGTTTGTTACAACTTACCACCACTTTCTTGTTTCATGTGACATGACATGACGAAATTGAATGTTTTCACTACTGTTGCGAAAACGATCGAGAAAGAAAGAATTTTAACTGAATACGAGTCTTAAAAAGTAATATGATGTATCAATTCTCATAGTAAAGAGTGAGAGATATATTGAACAAGCTGAATCCGCGACTTCGTCTGCGTGGAATGTTCTTAGCTGACTTCTACCCGGCAAAAGGAATATTCCTACTAAATTTCAAGTCTCTATGCCTTGTATGATGAGTCAATAGTTAACACACCCGCAACCTCCCTTGCGGGTGGAATTTCGAAAAATTCGTTCCTAGCTGACTTCTACTCGGCAAAAGGAATATTCCTACTAAATTTCAAGTCTCTATGCCTTGTGTGATGAGTCAATTTTTTTTTTGTCGCTGGGAAATGCCTTTACGCACGGGGTGTGGGACTCACTGACAGGTCAGAATACCCGCTAAAACCTAGCGGAGAACCTTCGACATCCTTGATTGGAGAACCAGAGGTACACATACGCAGTCTACTCTAGCACTCCGGATATAGCCGCCTTATTTAAATTATTTATGGAAGGGGAAGAAGATGCGCATATCTACGCACCCTGTTACCCCGCCGCCTACGTCGGAGCGGGAGAGCGACGACGGCATTTTGTCTCATCCTCTCTGATGCCTCCTTCAGCGACATAACAGATTCGCAGAAGGAGGCAATTACCCTCCAACCCATCTCGTTAGCAAGCATAGCACTGACTATGCTCACCAATGAGAGATTCCCTCCAATTACCGATTCCAAGACGTATCGCTGAGGTCCCCATGCGGGACACTCTGCCAATGTGTGGTGCGCCGAATCTATGGAAGCACCACACTCGTGGCAGGCAGCCAATTCCTCACAGCCAACAGTCTGGTGCAGGTATTTACCAAAACATCCGTGTCCAGTCAACACCTGCACCAGTCTGTAGGAAAGCGATCCGTGCCTTCTAGATAGCCATTTCTCCAGGTGAGGACGGATCGCCTCCACAATGGCTACCCCCGCTACTGGGGATCCAAGATCCTCCTTCCACCGTTCTATTAAGGCCCTATCCATAAGGACTCTTCTCCTCCGAACCTCGTCAATTTCAGGCATCCCGCCTGTTATTCTTGCAACCGCTCTGCACTGATAGGCGGCTGCAAGAACCTCAGCCCGCAGCTCCCATGGGGGATCGCCTGCCAGGAGAGTTGCCGCCGTCCATGATACTGTGCGGTACCCCCGTATCGCTCTGACCGCTATAATCCTTTGCGCCCTCCGTAAAAGGATTTTATTCGAGGTTGTCAAGGCGTCGATCCACACGGGTGCACCGTACAACGCCATATTAGAAATCACCCCGGCATAAAGCTTCCTACATGCCACTCCTGGTCCTCCAATATTGGGCAACAACCGTCCCAATGCGGCAGCCGCCTTAATGAGACGAGGGGTGAGCCAGGTGAAATGTGCTCGGAATGCCCATCTACCGTCTAGAGTCAATAGTTAACACACCCGCAACCCCCGTTGCGGGTGGAATTTCGCAAAATCCGTTCCTAGCTGACCTCTACTAATAAAAGGAATATTCCTACTAAATTTCAAGTCTCTACGCCTTGTGTGATAAGTCAATAGTTTACACCCCCGCAACCTCCTTTGCGGGTGGAATTTCGCAAAATCCGTTCCTAACTGACCTCTACTAATAAAAGGAATATTCCTACTAAATTTCAAGTCTCTACGCCTTGTGTGATGAGTCAATAGTTAACACCCCCGCGACCCCCTTTGCGGATAGAATTTCGCAAAATCCGTTCCTAACTGACCTCTACTAATAAAAGGAATATTCCTACTAAATTTTAAGTCTCTATTGCCTTGTGTCATGAGTCAATAGTTGACACCCTCGCAACCACCTTTGCGTATAGAATTTTGTAAAATCCGTTATTAGCTGACCTCTACTCAGCAAAAGGAATATTCGTACTAAATTTCAAGTCTCTACGCCTTATGTTTCCAGAGATATCGTGATGAGTCAGTAGATACCTGGATATCTCTTTTATATATATAGATGATATAAGAATCTTGAATCTTGCTAAATAATTCGAAAGCCTTCCACAATATTTGCCCTGTAGGAGATTTTAAAATAAATAAATTATATTACTCGAACTGAATACAATTTTTAACCCATGTTTCTACAGTCTCTTAATGACGGCTACATTATAATTGCCGAAAGGTGTGTTTAGAAGGTCTTCAAAAGCGGTCCATTCGAAGAGAATTATTTTGTTATTCACCCAAAAAGGTATTTCTGAGAGTTTCCGGTCTATAAGAATTTATAATTAAACGTTTCTTTCACTCAGTTTTCATGCGGTTTCTTTTGATGAATTGTAAAATTTCTCTTGCTAACATTTATTAAACAAATGTCCATTTAATATTTGAATCATTTGTAAAAGAGCTTATAACAAAAAATACTTTCAATTGGTGGAATATTTATGACACAATAATAGTGTTTTTCCTTTTAAAAATCATATTTTAATTATTTTTATTCAAATAGGCCTATTACAGCACTTATGAATAGTCAAATATCGTTTTTTTTTTCATATAATATTTAAATGAATGACTGATGATGACATTAAAGAACGACTTACAATCAATAGTTACGAGGGTTCCTCTGCGCCCTGATCTGAGTAGAGTCCACAGCAAACTCAGTCGGGTGTACGTTTTTTTTGTTACCATCATTACAATATATATTTTAAATTTATTCTATATCAATATATATTTAGAGCAATTCATTCAAATTTTCAAATTAACGCTTATTTATTATTTTACTTAGCTGGCTTTATAATTTTATTTTTCAAATAGAATATTTATTTTGAAACAAAAGCTCAGTTTTAGTAATTATAGGATATCTCCAATTGGATTTCTAAATAGCATTTTTTTTGCTTTTTCTCAAAGAAATATTGCACCGAATACCTCTAAAACTAAATAGTATTGGAGTGTCTGTTTTAATTTTAAATTAACATATTTCAAACAAATATGAATATGAAAGTATATACGGTATTTACGTAGAATAATCTATTTTAAAATGATTCACTGTCATCTTGTCGGGACTTTCACTCAAAGATATCTGATGTCATAAGGAGTAACTCCAGCTACATTTTATTAAAAAAGGATTTGAAATTACGCCGTTAACACCTGCAGACACCAGCTGTTTAGTTAAATGAAAAACTTTGGAAAGAAATACCAGGGTTATGTTTGTGAGCTTATTCTAGCCTAAAACACCAACTCATATTAACTACAAACTTTATTCCCTCCACTATTCAATTATAAAAAAGTTGTATAATTCTCTTTAAGACAATTACGCCACAAGGCGGCTCGAAACACTATATACACAACCTTGTTCCGTTCGTTAAAGTTACCTCGTATTGCATAACATTTCGTAATATTGCACAATGTTTTTTTGTATTTTTAAGTGTTGCCACTATATTACTCAATAACTTCCAACATTTAAGAGCTATCAGTGTTGTCACCAAACTATAACTATAGTTTAACTTACTGAAATATTGACTACATTATTAAGTCTACTATTTGTGTTGTCTCTAACCCTTAATTTTTTTTTAGTGGTGGTGGTTAATGTCTATAAAGAGTCAACTGTTTGTACATTATCAAAATTTTGATTTGCAATCACAGAAACCGTACAATCTCCTCCGTGCCTTCTCCAATTAACGTGACACTGGCGAAATTGTGTGTGCCTTGTCACACCTGAAAGCCAATTATTAAAAGAAGAAGAAGTCTACTAGACGTACCGGTAACTAACGTTATCATCTATTTCCTATTACGTGAGGGAATGCTCTTTAAACAAATAGGCACAGTAAACGAATAAAAGTCGGAGGCAACTCCAACAATGGCTTGGAAACGCGTAAAATTAGATCCAGAGGCCACACGTTCCACTTTTGTGCAATTTCCCGCTATTTACAATCACTATGCAGGAATAGGAAGTGTAGAATGTACTGTCTATTTTAGATTACGGTATATCCTCCAGGAATAGACGCTTAACAACTATCTATAAGTTGAAGATCACGGAAAAAAACCATTGAAATCACTACACAAGTGCTACAGGGTACCATAAGACTGTTTCATCACTTGCTACCAAATGACATCAGAGCGAAAAACAGTTCTGATAATATAAATTTTTGTAGTTATAAAATTATAATATTAAAGCCGGTATTATTAATATAAAAGCCTTATGGCGGCTATTACTGCTTAATGAGTTCCAATTTGTATAATCCCCGGGCAAATATGGCGCTATTATTTTTCATTGAGAACCGATATTTTACGGTGCAAAATTGTATTTTAATTTAATCGTTTCGAATTCAGGATGAGCGAGTTATTTCGAAAATGCAAATTCCCCGGTTGTATTATGCGAATTTAGTGCGCGGATTTTATCGCCATTGCTGGACAATTTAATAACAAAAAGAAAACACAATTGTGTGCAGCTCGAAGACAGATTATTTAACATAATCAATTAATTCATTAACTAAAAAATTACGAAGAAATAAAGAAAAGACACAAGAGTACAAGAAAAGACAGTGTGTAAAACCCACTTACATAAGTTGATGTCTATAATCTATATATCTATATGTCGGAGAATAAGAGAGAATGGAGAGAAGCATAAAGCACAGGGGCGTAGGGTTCTTCGCTGACATCATTATTAATTGGACCCATTATTTAATTTCTTATACTGTGGGCGTTCGTGGGTAATGTTGGTGCAATCAAACACTCTATTAAATAATTTGGATTATAATGTTCAATCACTTAATGTTCCCGATATCAATTTACACAAACTCAATAACATAATAGCTAGGAACGCGACATTTTCAATAGTCGACCACTCTGGTCGACCGCCACTCGAGGACTGCCGAGAGACGGGCTGGACTGCCACTTATTGACTCTGCCCTCACGCCGATACACAGATGGCGCCAGCGTTCCACAGACTATTGCACTCTGATATATATATATCTATATATCTGACGCACGGCAACCATGCTGAGCTGCAGACCTTTTCTGCATTTTTAAGTTTGTTTTATAGGTTTTATTTCATTTTATTGCTCTCTTTTAAATTGTGTATTATTAATATTGTTTTAGTTTGTATTTTTTATACCTGTAAAATGCAGAATAAAGATATTGTCTTTTCTTCTTTCTTTTCTTTCTATAATTTGGTGAATAAGTTTTAATAAAAATATCGTAGTGTCGGTCCCAGGATTTCAACCAATGGCTATTAACAATAATATACATTTATTTTGACTGTGATTACATCTGGTAAGTGATTATATAGTCTAAGATGGAAGGGCGCCAATTTACTAAGAGGCAATTGATCTCTTATAGTTTCCACACATTATCGTGCCGGAATACAAATCTCTTTGCTTAGCAGCACGTCTTTGCTGGTAAGGTGGACTATTTGGCGTATCTAGCTACGGCTGAAGCCTCCCACCAGTCCAGACTCAGACAAATTTGCCCTACCGAGGATTGACAACAATGCACATATATATTATTGGCCATATTTTACCCCTTCTTTCCCATAGCAATGAGAAATCTTTGTTGTTCAATTAATATAAAATTTAGTTACAGCAATGCTTGGCGGGATTTCGGTAAGAGAAAATAATTACAGACTTATGTCGTATAACAGTATAATGATCATCCGTTACCTTGTCATAGAACTACTTAGTGGACACTGACAATTGAATATGGTACGGACTTGCGGTTGCTAAATTAATAACAATTACATGCAATTTGACCATTTGCCACTGGCAATCAGATGCAATTACTGTTGCCTAATTATGGACCGTTATGTATCAAATATATAATGTATGTGTTACATATTTATTTTGGTCTCTTCGTCGTAGTCGCTTCAACCGATGGACGTCCACTGCTGGACATAGGTCTCACGTAATGACGTCCACAAGGCCCGATCTTAGGCCGCCTGGCTCCAGCGGCTACCGGCGACCCTCTTTTATCATCGGTCCACCTTGTGGGGGTCTGCCTACACTGCGCCGTCCTATGCGGGGTCGCCGCTCTAGCATCGTCGGCTCCCAACGTCCATCGGTCCTTCGGCCTTTGTGCCCCGCCCATTGCCACTTCAGATTCGCGATTCGTAGGACTGTGTTGGTGACTTTAGTTTTGCCACGGATGTCCTCATTTCTGATTCCTAGAGAAACTCCGAGCATAGCCCTCTTCATCGTACGCTGAGTGACTCTGAGCTTCCTCATGAGGCCCATAGTCAGTGACCACGTCTTAGAACCGTAGGTCATCACTAGCAACACGCACTGTTCGAAGACTTTGGTCTTCAGACTGTGAGAGATTCTGTTCTCTTATATCCACATAATTTGCATACACTTAAATGTGGGATTTAAAGTATGGCGCCATTTGTTCGATGCTTAACTCGATCTCTCGGTTTTATAAAAAATTTTAATATTTCTTTGCATTAAATAAAACCATATCATTCTCCTAGGTCAGAACAAATTGTGCACAATGAAAAAGATATTATTTGATTTTAAATTTACATGGTTAATGTTTCATTTTTCTAGTACTCATTTATCGGTAAATTGGATCACCTCCGGCTAAGTGATTTTTCTCACCCGTACTCATTTGCATAATCAGTAGATCGCCCTAACCTCCTTCCTGTTTTCTAACTTACACTGTTGTAGGAACAGCGTCAGTTATTGCAAAAGGACGGTGCCCTCGGATCAAGTTGACCTAATTGACAAGAGCCCAATGCTGTCACTGACTGTAGGATCTTGAACTAGAAGATATTTAAATATTGTTGTATAGAATGAGAACGAGAACGTTGAGATATAAAAAAGATGTATTGTCTAAAATTGAAAAAGGTATGCTTAGATAGTCAGAGTTTCACTCGTTCTCTGAATGAAAGGAGACTGACAAAAGGGATTTATGAAGGAATAATTAGTGAATAGGAAAGTTGGAAGGGCACAACCAAGGTGAACGTTCCTGGATCAAATCCAGGGCATTTTAAATGAGGGCCTGTCAATAGTACTCTAAACTAACGAACTTGTATAAAGGTTTAATGAGAATGAAAGAAGCGAAGAAGATATGCAAGGATCGTTGCAAGTGAAAGGACTTTGCCTACCCCTATGGGAGAGAGGCGTGATGCCATCTGATGGTTGCTTAATTAGAGCAATAAAGAAAAGCATCGAGTGGACTTGTCCACTAAGTATAACAATGTAATCACAATTTTCGTTCTTTGGAGTTTAGTTAAGTTAGTAACCGTCTATACTTCATTAATTGCGTTTACAGTAATACGTTAATGGAATATTTTAAATGACAAAGCAAGAAAATTCGAGTGCTTATTGCAATTTAACCGAGCTCATTATAAAGGTCGGGGTTAAAGGCGAACCCTCGAGCTGAGTGCCACTCGGGTCATTGTGGCTCATAAAAGCTCGACGGGTTAGACTCGTTAACGTTTTGACGCCGTTATACCGTCATTGTGTGCAAAAACTGACAGCCGTGTACAGTATTTAGAAATTAAACCGGTTGTGTCCTTAGGATACGTGCCTGGGAGCCTAACAAGTTGTATAAAAAAATTAAAAGTAAAGTAAGTAAGTAAGTAGCAGCCCTTTAACGTCCCACTGCTGGGCACAGGCCTCCTCACTCCGAGGAGCGAGGGTTTTGTCGGAAATTAAAAGTGCGTGCGTACAAAGTACACACGTCAGAAGTAAAACTTATATGGCAAACTAATTTTGAAGTCTTGTTTATATTTATACAAATATGAAACTGTAGATTTGCGATATTTAAGAGGGAGGGAAGGAGGGAGATATGTTAGGAATTGAATTGTCATTAAAATATTAAAAGTGTCGGAAATTAATACAAATAATTTATTGATATCTCAAATGACGAAATGTAAATAAAAATGCCACGTATTTTTCGACAATATTATAAATTTATTAATTAAATTTTGTATTTGAATTTAAAATTTAGAAAAGAGAATATATTGAACATTTATATTTCATTTTTTATGAAAACAGTATATTGAATGAATAGATGACGAGTGGCGAATTTAAATGTCACATGTTATTTGTTAATATTAAAAATACCTAACCTTGAAACGAATTAGGTTTACTCCGTACAAATTTTACCTTCATGCGCCAACGAAGTTTCACTTCTAAAATTAAATTCCAACGTTTTCTAGCATAACTTTCTTAGACATATACATACATAGCATCACGCCTCATTCCCATAGGGGTAGGCAGAGACAACATCCTTCCACTTGCCACGATCCTTGCATATCTCCTTCGCTTCTTTCATTCTCATTAAACCTTTCATACAAGTTCGTCGGTTTAGAGTACTCTTGACCTGACCCTTAATTAAAATGTCCTGGATTTGGTCCAGGAACGTTCGCCTTTGTGTTCCCTTTCCAACTTTCGCATTCACTCTTGACTCATAAATCCTTTTTGTCAGTCTTCTTTCATTAATTTTCTCTACATGTCAAAACCATCTAAGCATACCTTCCTCAATTTCAGTCACTACATCTTCTTTTATGCCACATCATTCTCTTATCACACTATTTCTTACTCTGTCACTCAGTTTTAATCCACTCATACTTCTTAACGTTCTCATCTCAACCGCATTTATTTTACTTTTATGCTTCTTTTGCCATACCAAACTTTTACTACCATACATAAGTGTTGGCACCAACACTCCTGCATGCACTGCCAGTCTGGCCCTTTGAGACATATGATTTAGAATAAAGCTTTTAAGGCTTTTACATGTTTTATTAGTGAATGACGACTTAAAATTTTGCGTGCGTTCATATTTAAAAAAAATTATTAACCTAAATAATATTTGCAGAACGAAAATATTATCATGAAATGTCATCCACTACAAGTTTAGGAGTTGGGAGACTTCGGCCTTGGTTAGTTACCACACTAACAGTAAAGACACCAAGAAAAAGATTTGTGTTCCAGTACGATGCTAAATTACCTCCTATTCGATTACCGCGTTTACATTTTAGTTCTATCATCACTTACTATCCAGGTGTGATCATAGTCAAGCGTCAATGTGTTAGCAATAAATACGTTCTTGATTTTGGATGGATGACTTTTAGGTGATTAACGTTTTAAAATCTTTATATGATACATAGGGACTATTGTGATATTACAGAACAATCAGGTTGTGGAGTTTTGGATTAAGCAGTATTTATTAGGTTTTTTTCCATGAAATATTTACTCAGTCAAGACAAAATAAAATCTCTTAACCACTTACACTCCAATCAATTTTTTTGATGCAGTAAGTGAACAAGTTGTAACTTAACATAACTAACAATTCCGAAAATTATTTCGAGAGAGCCATTAAATATAGTGACCCATTATTAGTTAACGCGTCCTCTTATAGGTTTCTTCTCAAAGTTCCGCTTAGGAGGATAAGACCCAAGCATGTCCTTAACGACCCCGATGACTCTATGACAATAGACAATCTACTTTATCAGGTAGGATCCGACACGCTACTCCAACGGCGGAGTCCAGGTCCCGGAGTTCTGACGTCACCCGGACGTGGACTCCCCCTACGCTCCCGGAAACGCTCTTGAACAGTTCCAACCCTGCCCTCCCATGCCCGATATGATAACGTCGTTTCAAGCCGAGGGTTGGTCTCCCTTGGAGCGGCGTTTCCCATGAGGACGAGCCCTTTTCAGAGCTTGCACTCCAAAAGTGACGGTCTCCATAAGAGCCGTCCATTTCTCCGGTTACGCTATAATAGCCAGTAGGGCTAACAGCTAAAAACACCCCAAACAAGAAAAAAAACAACTAATAAATTACCCCAAAGGCAAGGATACAGGTATGCAACACGAACAAAAAATATCCCTACAACATAACAGGTCAATGCGGTCGCAATAAAAACGTACGACAACGTTGATCGCTTCAACTCTATTGGTTAGGACTTAAACAAGGGGCTCCACCCTCATTTTGTCCATACCGGTGAACTTCGATACTGTTATGCTCTCCTGGTACGTGTGGTTGGATTTATTTTTAATTTACAACTTACACGAGAGCTTTTCTAGTGTGGAAAGCGATAAGTGCCGAGTTTCGTTACACGTAAATAGTTAAAAATAATTGAGAGTAAAATTTGTACGGAGTAATACAATTCGTTTGAAGGTTAGGTAGTTTGAATATTTACAAATAGCACGTGGCATTTTAATTTGCCACTCGACATTTAGTAATTTAATGTATTATTTTTCATTGTATAATTTCATAAATTCCCTTTTCTAAATTTTAAATTCTAAAACAAAATTATACATTTCTAATATTGACAAAAAACACGTGGCACTTTTATTTAACTCGTAATTTGAGATTTCTTTAAATTATTTGTATTAATTTTTCGGCACTAAATGACAAGTAAATTCATTAAATTGCTAACATATCGTCTTTTTCTCCCCTCCCTCTGTATGTCGGAAATTTAAGTTTCATTTAGATTTGATTAAATATAAACAAGACTTCAAATTTAGTATGCCAAAGAAGTTTCACTTATACATATATTAATTCTAACAGATACACTATATTTTATTTACAGTAGATGTCTAAATAAAGCTTTTTCGGCATTTCACTCCAAATCAGGAATAATTTGTATGGGAAAGGAGATAGTCAACTATATAAGTGGGCCGAAAGTCTGGTGTGCTTGAAAAGCTCTTTCATGTGAGTGAGGAAGCTTGAGCCGAGCAGTGCGACTTTAATATGCAACATAGTCATGATTTTCTTGCCCTTATCCCACTAGGTGGTGTCGGCACAGCATGTTTCCTTTCGCCACTTCACTCTATCCGCTGTCATTTCTGCATTCACACCCCTTACATACATATCCTCTTTCACACAGTTTATCCATACTTTTTTTGGCCGCCCCCTCCCGGCCCTGCCGCATACCATCATAATTAGGGCCCTCTTGCATACAAAGCTATCCTCTCTTCTCATGACATGTCCATACCAGGATAGCCATAACTTCTCGGTCACTGGTGCTACTTTCACACTTCCTCTAATATACTCATTCCTAATCTTATCTAATTTTGTCGCTCCACACATACATCTCAACATTTGCATTTCCGTTGTATGCAATTTCCTTTCATTCTCCCCTTTGGCCCAGCACTCTGATCCATGCAGAATGACAGGTCTTACGATCGTCTTATAAATTTTCCCCTTTAGTTTGAGGGGCATCGCAAATTGTTCTCGAGACCTGCCTCCACTTCATCCAACCTGCATTTATCCTGCTAGTAACATCTCGGTCTATGCCGCCGTCGTTTTGGAAGTTAGAGCCGAGGTAACGAAAATCGGAGCAGACTCGAATGGATACACCATCTAACAGATGTTCTGTTCTGGTCTTATCGATCTTCAACCCTACGCTTTCCAGTTTTTTAATATGCATCATTGTAGCTGCTCTAATAGATTCAGTTAACATATAGGTTTCAAAGACTATAACGAACGTAGGTAGAAACAAAATTTGTGTTTTATGTATTTATTTTTTTAATCGCTTCATAAACTTTTTACGCGTCTTAGGGAAAACCAATTTGTATAAAGCATACATAACATTTTTTCTTGGAATATTCACGTAATCAAGTTTTTCCAAAGGCGAAAGAGAAAAAATAAACGATTTTGAAAGGGCCCAAAGAGCTTTTAAGGTGACTTCTGAAAGCGGTGCGAGAATAAGCGACTGAATAGATTCGCCTTTGGAGGGCACTTAAGCGCCTCTATTTTAAATAAACTATTTTCTTGTATTAGGTTCACAAGTCGTGACTTTCCTTGCCGATTATCTATTTTCTTTAACATAAAGTGTTTTTTTACATCAATAGATCCTGCCTTATATATTCAGGATGACAGGAATAATAAATGAGCTTTATCTATTTATAGAAATAAATAAAATAATTACCACTTTTTTTACTAAATGCGTAATTAATGTTTATACAGTACCATGTATTTTAACTGCCTCATTGGTCTAGTGGTTAGCATGTTCGACTACAGACGTGAGGTCTTGGATTCAAGTCCCGGGTCGGGCCAATTCAAAAATCAATATTTAGTTTTCTATTAAGATTTTCTCAATATTTGCCCGAAGTTGGGAAGTTGGCGGTGTGATCCACCCCCGTGCCTCGGCGAGCACGTTAAGTCGTCGGTCCTGCGCCCGATCTCTCTCCGGTCGTGTCGGATTCTCGTCACATCGGACTACGAGAGTGAAGAAATAGAGAGTGCACTTGTGTACTATGCCTGCCAATCCGCAGTGGGGCAGCGTGAAAACCCTCGCTTCTCGGAGCGAGGAGGCCGGTGCCCAGCAGTGGGACGTTAATGGGCTGCTACTTACTTCATGTATTTTGAAGGTTATGTGTTAGTCCGAACGTATATTTGTTGGATCGAAAAAATATACGTTCGATCTTATAATTACAATATTTGTTTAAAGTCGTCATCGATTGGTGGACTTATTAGTTTTGAGTGGGGAGTTTTAGAAGGGGGGACGGGGGAGGTTTGACAAATGATAGCACAGGAGAATGAGGGACATTCGCCTGGTGACAGTTCTCAGTTTGTATCAACGTTAATGTATAATATAATAATGAAAAATCTGAGAATAGTATTACTTAACCTACAGATTAGTGAGAGACTTTAAAAGTTCAGAAGTGGGATAAACTACTTGACTCTATTCAATCGGTTGATTTATGATAATTTTTGTACGGGTACTGGTTTTTTTTTCAATTTAGGACGTAGGTTTCATTGTGATTTATCAATTTATATGCTTTTTTTTAAAAAGAAATCTAGCTAAATATGAGTTTTGCTGTCAACTAAACATATACAACATTTCAAGTAGTTCCCACCTAAAAAAATATAAATAAAAACATTAAAGATGAGAGAATGAGGACTGAAACGCATTTCAGTGCATAAAAGGACTCCAGGAAACTGTTTGTAACACTCGAAAACTTGTAGGGATTTTGGCTTTGTAGTCTTGGAATCCTTTGTGACGAAACTGTATTTGTATCTCGGTATACGAATCAGCTTATACCAAATATTTAGTCATTTACGATTCTTAGTATACATTTTATAAATAAATGGCATGACAGACATTGAAAGGATTGCTTTGTGTTATTAAATATCTTTAGACTAGCGACCTGCTCCTGTTTTGCACGTTTTTCTGTGTCACAGAACTGCATGAGCTTGATGCGACGAATGTGTTGGTTATACTTAGCTGTAATAGAATGAAAACCATAACAAATTACAAAAACCATCCTCAAGTATTAGTGTATCATTGCTGATAATCAGTTCTGTACTTTTTTAATTTGTTTAGCTACACGTTTTATAAAAAAAGAGCAATACGTGCCATGTATCAATTGGGATCTCGCGTTTCATTAAGAGAAAAATTCAAATAAATATCAATTTTCACAGTACCGTCGCAATATATATTAAATAACATCTTATACATCCGTGATAATATTCATTTATACAGCAAAAGGAGTGAAACACAATTTTATAATAATATACTCTTTATTGTACACCTTAAAAGAAACAGCGTTACACAATATGGTTTAAGTTAACAGCAAATGTACAAAAGGCGGTCTTATCGCTAAACAGCGATTTCTTCCAGACAACCTTAAGGAGAAGGAAATTGTGCAAAAGTAGATAGGTGGTGCATAAAGAGGTCATACATACTAATAATAAATAGAATACGTATATAATACAATATATAAATATAATATACATACATATCATATAAACTAACACATTAATTATAAAATATATAGGTTTAATACTATCATCTCTTACAACGCGGCTAGTGATAGGTAGTGTTCTGTTACATCGTTTTTAAATTTATGTAAGGATTTCGCTTGTCTTATATTTACGAATGAAACACAATTTTAATACAAGGAATAAACACAAACTTGTAATGCCATATTTTAGAGTGAAAAAGGTTCAGAAGTCATTTGTCGGGTTGAGCATACGCAATTTAATAAGATGTCTGAATCACTTCTGGGTTTGCCTCTACATAGTTTTAAGAAGTATTGTTAAAAATGTCCTAATAAAAAAGGCATATTATAATGTGGAAGATTATTTAAGCGACAAATATGTTTGGACATGATTCCAGTTGCATATGAAAGCTGTACACATTGTAAGCTACAAAAAAGCTATGTTTAAAGGAGTACCGTTGAGTTTCTTCCCGGCTTCTTCTCAGCGGAATCAACTTTCCGAACCGGTGGTAGATTTGTAACCAACGGACAAACTAGTGACGATTCAAAAGTGCTTTTTGAGCCTACTTGAATAAAGAATATTTTGATTTGATTTGATTTGATATATCAAAGACAGCAAGTTAATATAAAATATGGGTAGTAATTAAGTAATATATTTGATCCATCTACAATATTTCCGTATATATAAGACCACTAGTTTTGAGGCCAAAGCTTATACTCAAGTGGAGTTGTTTTATAACGAGCCTCGGCGACCCTTGTTGACACTCGACTCCGGGTTTGCTGTTAACCCCCCATTTTTGTAACGAGCTCCCTTATTATGTTCTCTTAAAAGTTTTTCAAATGTTATAAGATTTCTACAGATATTAAACTTTTGTTTGAAGTCTAAAACTCACCACATAAAACTTATCTACAACTTTAACTGAACTTAAAGTTCAGTTAAAGTTATGAGGTGATCCGTAGGAGAACTAAAGTCACCGACGTAGCCTACCGAATCGCAAAGCTGAAGTGGCAATGGGCAGGGCACGTAGTTCGCAGGACCGATGGACGTTGGGGCCCGAAGGTGCTAGAGTGGCGGCCTCAAACCGGAAAACGCAACGCAGCGTCGCAGACCCTCACCCGGTGGACCGATGATATCAGGCGGGACGCTGGCAGCCGCTGGATACAAGCTGCGCAAGATCGGGCCCATTGGAATTCATTAAGAGAGACCTTTGTCCAGCAGTGGACGTCCATTGGTTGAGACGACGACGACGATGAGCACTACCATAGTTCTATATTGAAGAATTGACGAAATTTCATACGTTTTTCTACACTTTTTACTACCTTCATTTTTTAGAAAAGTTATACTAATTGTACAAAAGGAAATTGTGTATAACTTTGCATGGATAATTCAAGTGTAGATTCAATAATAACTGTCAAACCACAGTGGAGCAGCGTCGTGGGTCTGTGCACTAAAAACCCTCTCTCCCACGAATTTGTATATATTTATTTGAATTATATAAAGAATCAACTTCAAAAGAAAGGAGGTTATCAATTTGTCTGTATGTTGTTTTTTTACCTTGTAACTTTCGAGTGAGTAAACCGATGTTGATGATTCTTTTTTTATATGAAAGTTGGTGCTTCCCGTAGAGTCCAGTTCTGATGATGACACCCATGAGGGAACCGAATGAGGTCTTAAATTTGCAGTAGGCATGTATGCGACAAATGATTCAATATTACGCCAAACGATTTCTATGATTCGTTTTTATTGGAAAGGATATACTTAAAGGGTTGTTTTGTGATAGTTTGGTTAGGTTTTTATCTTGGGATCCCTGAAAAAGTAAGTGAACTCTTTAATTCTTGGCTTGGAGAGTAAGCTGGTGAATGCTTGAGGAGAGCATTACGAAATATATAATCAGGCTAGACGAACGGACGACGAACATATATAATATAAAAGAAATGTTTTGCTTCACACAGATTCATTTTTTTATTAAGTAAAAGTAAGTAAGTAGCAGCCCATCAACGTCCCACTGCTGGGCACAGGCCACGCTGCTCCACTGGGGATTGACAGGCATAATACACAAAGTGCTCTCTCTATTCCTTCACTCTTACAGTCCGATGTGACGGGAATCCGACACGACCGGAGAGAGATCAGGCGCAGGACCGACGGCTTAACGTGCTCTCCGAGGCACGGGTGTGGATCACACCGCCAACTTCCCAACTTCGGGCAAATATTGAGAAAATCTTAATAGAAACTCAATATTGATTTTTGAATTGGCCCGACCCGGAACCCGAACCCAGGACCTCATGTCTGTAGTTGAACATGCTAACCACTAGACCAATGAGGCAGTTTTATTAAGTATTGTAGTTAATATAAATATTTGACAAGAACGTCTATTAACCAACAAAGAATAACGTGCACCCTCACTATGTCACTGGCACCCTAACAGCGGGGAGCCAGCATCCTTGTTGCGAATGATAGCTTTTACGTTTTATGGTGACCTAGTACTTTTATTGCATATTTTATGGCAACTTCAGATTTTGCAAATGTTTTTTTTTTGATAGGGCATTGAATTTCAAAACTCCAACTCAAATTCAAAATATCTTTATTCAAAGTAGGCCTTTATAGCACCTTCGAATCTTGAACACTGATGATAGTATAAACAATGACTTAAAATCTTAAGTTACGAGAGGGTTTCTTCGCGCCCTGATCTGAGAAGAACCCACAACAAACTCAGTCGGGTATTTTGTATTATTTTATACCATCATCAATATGATATTAGTTTCAGTTTTGTTCACAATCGAATTAAAAGAAACTTTCTAGAAGTTATACTAATTGAAACAAGCAATAAAAAAATGTTATTTTCATTGTAAGGTTAATTTCATTGATATGATTCAGACTTATTCATCGCTAAGTTTAGTGTTTGCTTAATAAATTGAAATGAAATTCACAATTTCTTGTTCATCTTATTCCGAATTTACAAATTGATACAAGCTCCTAAAAACCCCGCGGGAATAAGCGAGTAACCCTTCTTCAGTTCCTTTTACTTTATGAATGTTTTTATTCGAAATTAAACCAGTCCTTGTAGCCTATTCGTTTCTGTTTCCCTAGTAAGTGGTACTGTTTGTTAAAGTAGTTCGGTAAAAACTTCCAACATGGCGCAGGCGGAGGGAATTGATATGAATTTTTCATAAAATAACACCAAATGTAGTTATATTTATAAAGTCTATTTACAAATTGTTTGTGAAAATATAAATAAATTTTTACGCGATAATTCTTATTGAACTTTTTTTGACTGTATTACAATGGCAACGGGAAATACTAAGCGTTTAAGTAATATCAAACCACCACGTTAAGTTTTAACGACATCCCCATGTTGCGTAATTTGTTTATGAATATTTTTTTTCCCGCCTTTGACAATTTGTCCCGCAGCTTAGAAAGAGGGAACAAAGGGAACATCTAATCGCGATACCAGGGTTTCATGACTGAGCAAGAATTAAAAAGGTAGCTTTAGACGTATTATTTAACCGAGGGGTATAAAAGGGTCGGGTACAATAGACACCCTTGTGCACGCCCTTGTTTAATAATGTATACTGAAAGTGGTGTTGTGATTTATTACCATAAAGGGAAAATGTATGTACATATATAATGTTACATCTTATTAATTAAATAACTTTATACTGAAACGATGAACGACGGCGGATTGTCACGTTCCGTCTAAGCCCAACGAACAATCGATAGAGATGAGCGATCGACCTAATTTCATTGTTTATTATAACAACAATATTTCGTCAATATTATGATGTTATTAAGTAAATTTATCGTCCATAGACCGAATTTTCACACAATCTATTTTTTATTTATGTATTACTAGCTGTTCACCACGGTGCTACCCGCGTAGTTCTCGATTGTGTGGTTAAATGGAGAAGTCCGTACATAGTGAGCTTCTACATTCTTCTATCTCATTTACTCTCTCACTTTACGGGATCTAGAAAATTATATGTTCTAATAATGAACACGGAAAGAGATTTATCGAATATATATATTCTTTAATTATATTATATAATTCTGAGGTTAACAATTTGGACTACAGACATGAGGGCCTGGATTCGAGTTCCGGGTCAGACCAATTCAAAAATCAATATTGAGTTTTCTATTAAGATTTTCTTAATATTTGCCCGAAGTTGGAAAGTTGGGAGCGTACTCCACCTCCGTGCCTTGGAGAGCATGTTAAGACGTCGATCCTGCGTCTGATATTTCTCCGGTCGTATGGATTTCCCGTCACATCGGACTATAAGAGTGAAGGAATAGAGAGTGCACTTGTGCACTATGCCTGCCAATTTGCAATAGAGTATCGTAGATCTATGCTCTAAAAACCCTCTCTCATATGAGTGAGGAGGCCTGCCACTTACCTTAACCTTTTTACTGAGTATTTTGTATTATTTATTATAACTAACAGAATAAGTTGGTGCAAATATTTTTAGAGTACACATTTATTTATTTAATAAAGGGCACCAACAGGGTACATCTAAAAGTAAATTACAAATAAATCTTAACGTAATTCATTTTTACAAAAATAACAAAAACTTTGGCATAACAGTGAATTTTGCTATTCAAAAAGCTTTGCAGAGCCAAAATAGACGCGCATGAAAAGTTACTCAGCCATTCGTCAGGGTTGCGGGTGTGGCTTTGACCAATTTTACGATCACTTTATCTCGACTGTCACAACGAATATAAGTTGTCCCTACAATAGCCGCATCATTGTCGATTTGCGATATTTACGTTCTTTTAAATGTATAGTTAAGTAACCTTAAATCACACAATCCTAAATGTTTGGATTTGTTGATAAAAGAGACAAACAAGCAGATAAAACTTTGTACAATAATTCGTAAAAGAATAGATTGCCCTCAGTGTTACTCGCTTAGTTTCTAATCCCGTGGGAATATTGAGAAACTCGTTGTTAGTATCTATGCTGTGTTAGTGAGCATATAGCCTACTAGAGCCTATATCTTTATACCAAATTTCAAATTCAAATTCACATAAATTTATTTGCCATATACAGGTTACATCGGTGTTTACATTTAAAATAGTTCCACTGTATTTGCCATTTAATGGGATGCAAATATTTAGTGATGTCAAAATTTTAGTATGTCAGTAATTATTAATGTCAAATGAAATTATTTCATATTTTATTATAAAAGCTTAAGTCGTCCTTTAGGAAATCATCTACACTATAGTAACATTTTCCTACCAAAAAATTCCGCAATTTGCTTTTCAATACTGTAAATTCTTTAATGTTTTTAAAGTAAAGCGGTAATTTATTATATATTTTTATTGCCATCACTATAATATTTTTATCCATTAGACTGGATTTAATCGGTGGTGCTTTTATTCTGGTGGGATTTCGCTGATCTTGACCTCTTTTTTCAAATAGAGTTGGATTCTGCGTTACAAATATAATTACCTCATATATATTGAAGGGAGAGTCATTAGTTTAAGTTCCTTAAAGAAGGGTTTACAACTATCAATTGGGTTTAAGTTGCAGGCAGCTCTTATGCATCGTTTTTGTAAGCTTTTTTTACGAATGCAAAGTTAGTTGGTATTGAAGTCATAGATAAGTCATGGGCGGAGCTATTTGCTTAACTGGCTGAAACGCAGTAGAGCACGCTAATGCATCACACTGTTATCTGGTTTCCCCAACCTTAGATTTTCTTGGAAAGTAAAGTAATAAGCCTGTTAGTTTTGAAGATAGTTGAGATTACTGTATTTCTCTTACAATTTTTGATTTATTGTCCATAGCGAATCCAATAAATCATAGAGCATCAAAATCGTAACAGCCGTTTTTTACTTATTTTTTGCTTTGAGTGGTTGTATATTTGTTACTAATGGACAGACTAATGACGATTCAAAAGAACCTCTTTAGCTCACTCGAATAAAGAACATTTTCATTTTATTTCGTGTGAGAAACCGCTCCCGAAAACGAAGATATTACTAATAACACCTTTGAAAAATTATTAACGCTCCATCATGTTAGTACAGCTAAATGAATAAACGATGAAACTATCGTTTCATTTAGCTGTACTAACAGATTGAAGCGGAAATAATACGAATAAAACTTTTTAAAAATATGATTTTTTGAAGTGAAACTTCTTTAGGAGCGTAAAATTTTTAACGCGTGGTTAGCGTCACGAACATGTGCAGCGTGCTTTATGCTAATTCGTTTGAATGTTAGTTTTAATACTTGCAAGTTCTATTTGAGATTTTGATACTTTTAACATTTAGGTAACAACTAAATTCCTAAATTGCCAAAGAAGTTTCACTTTTGACATGTGTACTGTGTGCGCACGCACTTTTAATTATTTTTTCAATCAGGAGCGATTTTTTTTAATACATCGAAAAAACATTGATACAATTAGAGAGATGTTATTTCAAATAGGTAAGTAACAGCCCATTAACGTCCCACTGCTGGGCACAGGCCTCCTCACTCATATGAGAGAGGGTTTTTAGAGCATAGACCCACCACGCTGCTCCACTGCGGATTGGCAGGCATAGTACACAAGTGCACTCTCTATTCCTTCACTCTCATAGTCCGATGTGACGGGAATCCGACACGACCGGAGAGAGATCAGGCGCAGGACCGACGGCTTAACGTGCTCTCCGAGGCACGGGGGTGGATCACACCGCCAACTTCCCAACTTCGGGCAAATATTGAGAAAATCTTAATAGAAACCTCAAGATCGATTTAGAATTGGCCCGACCCGGGGCTCGAACCCAGGACCTCATGACTGTAGTCGAACATGCTAACCACTAGACCAATGAGGCAGTTATTTCAAATAGGTAATGTAACACTTTTGAAATGTGACATGTTTGAATACATGTTCTCATTGCATAGATAATGAGGCTCGGAGCTGTCGTAAAACCGGCGGTGGTACGTGACAATATCGCATTTTAAAACCGAAGCCGGGACACATCCCAAGCGGCTGGCCTCTTTCCGTAATTACACTGAACATTAATGCGAGCGACATTCAAGGCCGTTATGTGAGCCTAGTATTTTTACTTGGTTAAAGATGGCGTCTAGTCATTCACGTACGTGCCACAAATAACTTTCAAATTAATTATACCGTATGTATTCTCTTTTTAGTAATGTTTTTGAAGGGGGTAAAATTTTTACGGATGATACGCGTCATTAGCGTCACGAAGATGTGCAGCGTTTTTAAAGCAAATCTATTTGAAGGTTAGGTAGCTTTAATATTTACAAATAACATGTAGTATTTTAATTTGCCACTCGTCAATTTTTAATTCAAAACCAAAATTCAATTGGCAATTTATAATATTGACAAAAAACACGTGGCTTTTCTTATTTATTATTCATCGTTTGAGATTTCAGTAAATTATTTGTATTGGGATGTGTTGCGCCACCATGGCTGTTCAACCTATTCATGGATAACATGTTTGACAGATTTAAAAGAAAATACGAGTATGTATGGGTTAAGAATGAATGAATTACTCATCAGATGTTTACTCTACGCTGATGATTGAGTAATACTTGCGTCATCCGCTAATTACGTTCGGGGGCAGCTAGGGGGTGCAAACAACTACAAACTGTTGCTTAAAAAAAGATTTATTAATTAAAAAAAAAGAATACAAAAAAAAACTATATCTAATTAAAACTACGTCCTAAACGATCGATGTAAGATCTCTAAGTGCCGTGAGCTCGCGGGGGCTCGCGGGCTAGGCGACCTGGATTTGCGTCACCGGCGTAAACTGCTGCGTTTGCGCCTCGTGCCGACGCGCTCTGTCACTAGGCGCGGACCGCGGTAGCAGGGGCTTGCGTAACACGCTAATGAGCTACATGAGATGGTAAATATTATGAAAGAAGCTTTGAATGGGAAAGGAATGAAAGTGAATGTAAACAAAACGAAAGTAAATAGCGATATTTTGATAGATGGGGAACCCAGAGGAAGAGGTGAAAGAATTTGTATACTTGGGATCTAAATTTACAAAAGATGGAACATGTGAAAGGGATATTGAAAGGAGAGTGAATGCAGGAAATATGGTAAATGGTGCTCTGCACGCCTTTATGAATAGCCAGATGGTGTCTTAAAGGGCCAGACTGGCAGTGCATGCTGGAGAATGCTGGTGCCAACACTTATGCATGGTAGTGAAAGTTGGGTATGGCAGAAGAATCACAAAAGTAAAATAAATGCTGTAGAGATGAGAGCATTGAGAAGTATAAGTGGATTGAAGCTGAGTGACAAAGTAAGAAAAAGTGTGATGAGAGAACGTTGTGGCATAAAAGAAGACGTAGTGACTAAAATTGAGAAAGGTATGTTTTGATGGTTTGTGCATGTGGAGAGAATGAAAGGAGACTGACAAAAAGGATTTGTGAGTCAAGAGTGAATGCGAAAGTTGGAAGGGGAAGACCAAGGCGAACGTTTCAGGACCAAATCCAGGACATTTTAAATAAGGGCCAGGTCAAGAGTACTTGAAACCGACGAACTTGAAAGGTTTAATGAAAATGGAAGATGGGAAGGAGATATGCAAGGATCGTGGCAAGTGGAAGGACGTTGTCTCTGCGTACCCCTATGGGAATGAGGCGTGTTGCCATGTAATTTGCGATACTTTTAATGTTTTAATGACAATTAAGTTTGTATAAATCTAAACAAGACTTAAAAATTACTTTGCCAGAGAAGTTTCACTTCTGACATGTGTACTTTGTACCTACGCACTTTTAATTGTTTGTAATAATTTAATGTATATTTTCGTATTCTGGGCACTAAGTTTTTCTTTATAAAATGAAACATATGTGCTTAATTGTTTTCTCCAATCCATCATGTTTCTTTTAGGTGAAAGAAAACGTCGTGAGGATACCTGTATATACCGGTCTATTCTCTAAAATCCCATTCTCCTTTGACCGAAGAGACCAGTGCCCACCGGTGGGACGATTTTTAATGTGTATTGCAGCTCTCTGTAAGCTTAAATCATCTTAATATATTTCGATATAGAGATTTCTTGAGTGTTCATTATTGGTTTCTATATTAATTACAACACTCTTAAAATTCCTCCAGTTTTCCTAATAAACTTAAATTTGAATACAAATCACTCAGTTCGGGTGATCTTATCATTCCCCAGTTTAAATATAAAAGGAAATTAACATATCCTATACTTATAGTAACCATAACATTTTGGGTGATTTTGATGGTTTAAGGTGAACTATAAATAATACTTTTTTTTTTTAATGTTATCTCATTTGTGTAAGGTTATTGCTACATTTGAAAATATAACAAAGAGGAGTAGTAGTAAACTTAGAAGGGAATATTTCAATTGGGTGATCAATTATAGTAAACTGTAAATTGAACTTTCTTAATTGTTCATAAATATAAAAGCATTGTCGAAACATTTTCAAATATATCAAAGAAAGCAATAGAAAACTATCTATCAAATAGGTAGTTGCAAATTGTTGTTATGTGACATCAATGTTTGTCGTTGTTTATTACTTTCAGTACATTACAATAAGATTAAAACAAAATATATGTAATAGAGAGTACAAAAGGCGGTCTTATCGCTTGATAGCGATCTTTACTAAACAACCTTTGGTATAGGAATAGTTGTGACAGAGAGTAGTGGGTGGCGTAACTTATACATAAGCCTATACAAATAATTATAGTAACATAATACAGGCTTTTAAATATAAATAGAGTAAATATAGACAGATAAAAGTACATATAAAGTACTGTCAAATACTTAAAGGGGGTAAATTACACAAGCCGACATCCTGAAAATAGCTATAGTCAACATTTTAATTTTTTGAAAAGATTTTTTTAACTTTCTACGCCAAGTATAACTTCTAACGCGTGTTCGTGAGTACACACACTTTTTTTAAGGTAACTCCTTTTACAAATATGACAAGCTGACGTGTTAGCCATTGTTCTGATTGTTCTTCATGAAAATCTTGCGCATCCGTGGCGTCATTTTATAGGCTGCAGCTGAAAATCAGCGTCGTGCGTCAGCCTGCAGCCAGATGCACGGCTTTTATGCTGAGCTGCAGACCTTTTCTGCGTTTTACGTAGTTTTTATGTTATTTTTTATTATTATTTTATTTTATAGATTTCTCTTAATATTTGTGTTGGTCATTTATTTCTTAGATTGTTTTCCTCTTACATACAATGCAGAATAAAGTTCTTTTTCTTTCTATCTTTCTTTGTGTATAATATGAATTAACCTTTTCAAATAGAACCAGTATCGTCTGAACGCCGCCGGCAGCGCTGACCGGGTGGCTTATTCGATTCCCTTAACGGGTGCATGGCTCATCTAACCGCCCTAATTGAGTTTGATCAAGTGACATTAGCCTCTCATGTCCTCTAGACTATAAGTTCAAGTACATACAGCGAATTGTTAAACTCGTTTATCCATTGAAATAGTCTATCTCTATAGTCAGTACGACCAGTACTTTTCTAAAATAATATTATAAAGAGGAAGCATTCGTGTTTTTCTATGTATTTATGTAAGTACTACTGGATTGATTTTAAAAACTTTTTCACCATTAGAAAAAGCTATTTACACTGAGCGACATAGGCTTGTTGGAGAATAAGCGAAAAGGAGCAGCACAAGGCATAGGGGCGTAGGGTTCTCCGGCGACATCGTCATTAGTGTATTCCACCATAATTCCATACTGTGGGCTTTGGTGGGAAATGTTGGTGCATTCATACACTTTATTAATTAACTCAGATTATTATGTTCAATCACTTAATGTTCCCGATATCAATTTACACAAACTCCTGGATGTGACGGGCATGCGACACGATCGGAGGGAGATCAGGCGCAGGACCGACGGCTTAAGGTGCTCTTCTAGACACGGGGTTGGAGCACACCGACAACTACACAACTTCGAGCGAATATTGAGAAAATCGTAATAGAAAAATCAGTATCGATTTTTGAGGCAGTAAATAATAGTATAATTAGACAATTTGTTACTTTCTGCTATTATTTATTTACTGACCGCCTCATTGGTCTAGTGGTTACCATGTTCGACTACGGACATGAGGTCCTGGATTCGAGTACCGGGTCGAGCGAATTCATCTAAAAACCATGTCTCTTATGAGTAAGGAAGCCTGTGCTCAGCAGTAGGACGTTGATGGGTTATCCGACATGGGAACCGCAACGTCATCCTGATGTCGCTGATTGGAGAGGATCTCTCATTGCAAACTATAATAGACTCTATGCTTGGCAGTGAGGTAGGATGGAATGCAGTTGCCTCCTTTTGCGAGAGTGTCATCTCGTTAAAGGAGGCAATGGAGAGAGAAAGAGAAGTGGAAGTGCTGCTGATGCCCCGCCCCTGCGAAATCGGAGGCCGGGTGGTAGATGGCATCTTTTTGAACGACTTTTGCCTCCTCCTTAAGCCACCCTTTGCCGCTTGCATCCGGAAGTGTCAGAGCCAATGCGTAAGAGAACCTCTGACACCTCCAATTCAGGTTGATGAGGGTGTCGCTGGGTTTTAGTGGGTATTCTAGCTAAGCTAGCGAGTCCCACACTCTCTGCCCTCGTGTTAGGAGTGCGTAAAAGCATTTCCCTGCGAGAAAAGAAAAAGAAAGGACGTTAATGGGTTGCTACTTACTTTAACATTTTTACTATTATTTATTATTTGATTTCTCTTGATTTTCATGTACAAAGGTTGATGTTTTAAATCTCTCTCTCTAGATAAAATGTTACAGTTAAAGGCCTTGTTTTCTCATACAATGCCTGTTCACCTTTCCTTGCTCAAGGAAAACCGCACGACGCCAGAGCAATTTGTTTTATTCTGTGAGTGATAGGGATGTTGAAAAGCATCTGCATAATGGAAGTAATCACTAAACCGCAAATCCTAGATATATCTAGAATAGAACGTAGTAGAATACGCTTTAGCAGTCATTGCAAGTGGATTTTTATTTTAACTTATTTATACATTAGTAAAGTCTTTTATAGTAAAATGTACAAACTTGCCTTATCACGTAATATTAACGTGTTATAGTCTTTTGTGTCTAAGTAGTCTATTAACAGTTGGTTTTTTGTGTCTATTAACATACCACTTATGAGTACATCTTCACTCATATGAGTAAACCCGCCACGCTTGTACAATGCGTGTTGGTGAGTGCAGTTGTTTAATTAATTAAATAAAGGTAACCTTACTAATTGCACAATTATATAAATGTGTGTAGTGGTTAGCATGTTCGATCATAGACATGAGCTCCTGGATTCGAGTCCGGGGTCGGGCCAATTCAAAAATGGACATTGAGTTTTTTATTAAGATTTTTCTCAATATTTGCCCGAAGTTATGAAAGTTGGCGGTGTGCTCCACCCCCGTGCCTCGGAGAGCACGTTAAGCCGTCGGCCCTGCGCCTGATCCCTCTCCGGTCGTGACGGATTCACGTCACATCGGATTGGATTATGAGAGTGAAGGAATAGAGAGTGTACTTGCCTGCCAACCCGCACTGAAGCAACTTGGTGGGTCTATACTCTATAAACCCTCTCTCATATGAGTGAGGAAGCCTGTGCCCAGCTGTGGGACGTTAATGGGCTCCTGCTTCGTCGTCGTCGTCGTCGCTTCAACCGATGGACGTCCACTGCTGGACGTAGGTCTCACGTAATGACCTCCACAAGGCCCGATCTTGCTCCGCCTGGCTCCAGCGGCTACCGGCGACCCTCTTTATATCGTCGGTCCAACTTTTGGAGGACCTGCCTACACTGCGCCGTCCGGTGCGGGGTCGCCATTCCAGCACCTTCGGCCCCCAACGTCCATCGGTCCTTCGGACTAGGTGCCCCGCCCATTGCCACTTCAGCTTCGCGATTCGTAGGACTATGTCGGTGACTCTGGTTCTACTACGGATCTCTTCATTTCTGGTCCGATCACGTAGAGAAACTCCGAGCGTAGCCCTCTCCATTGCACGCTGAATGACTCTGAGCTTCCGCATGAAGCCNATACTGCTACTCCACCACCCCCTAAATTATTATGTTCAATCACTTAATGTTCCCGGTATCAATTTACACAAACTCATTAATTATAATAGCTAGGAACACGACAGTTTTAAAATTCGACCACACCGGCGGGCCGTCATCCGAGAACTACCGAGACACGCGGGCCGGACTGCCACTTATTGACTCTGCCCCACGCCGTTAGACGGTTGGCGCTAGCGTTTCACAGACTATTGCACACGAATCAGCAATTCACAGACTATTGCACTCCGACAGACTATATTACTTTCTCAAAAAAATAGGGATCCGTAATAAAAATGCATTAATGTAACCCAAGGTGTGAAAAAAATTGTCACATAAAATCTGTCATCGCGTGCGCTGCAAAAACTGTTGAAGATAGAACAAAAAAATGTTCTACAGTATTATAGAACGTAATAAGATCTACAAACGTATGTACAACTACTGTAGTTATACCACTATAACTACTTTTTTACATTTTAAAAGTTAATTAAAATGCCGATAGTAAACCAACCATACTACTATTCATACCTTTGTATTAACACTTATCCTAGTAATTTTAATTAAAAAGCGATTCAATACCTGTAAATCACTTTTTAAATTATTAGAATCGGACATTCCATTAAAAAGATATAACAAATTTAAAAGCGAGCCTTATAACTGGGCCTGCGACTGGTGAGTAGGTCATTTTCCAAGGACAGCAATGATACCCACGGATTTCCCCATGTCCTTTAATTATTAATAAGTTCGAGTGCCAAATTTTCAATTTAGTAAGGATTGATCTTTGTGATGAATGTTTGACTTTCTACTGCCTCGAAATCGGTATCTATATGGGTGAAACCTCGGGACATTGCTAGTATTTAAATAAAACGCACCATTTTTTTGTTTTATTTGTACATTTAAAAAGTGAATAATCGTAAAAAAATGAGTAAGTAACAGCTCATTAACGTCCCACTGCTGGGAACAAGCCTCCTCACTCCGAGGAGCGAGGATTTTTAGAGCATAGACCCACCACGTTGTTTCACTGCGGATTGGCAGGCATAGTACAAAAGTGCACCCTCTATTCTTTCACTCTCATAGTCCGATGTGACGGGAATCCGACACGATCGGAGGGAGATCAGGCGCAGGACCGACGGCTTAAGGTACTCTTCTAGGCACGGGGTTGGAGCACACTGACAACTACACAACTTCGAGCGAATGTTGAGAAAATCTTAATAGAAGACTCAGTATCGATTTTTGAGGCAGTAAATAGTATAATTAAACAATTTGTTACTTACTGGTATTATTTATTCACTGACTGCGTCATTGGTCTAGTGGTTACCATGTTCGACTACGGACATGAGGTCCTGGATTCGAGTACCGGGTCGAGCGTATTCATCTAAAAACCTTCTCTCTTATGAGTAAGGAACCCTGTGCTCAGCAGTAGGACGTTAATGGGTTATCCGACATGGGAACCGCAACGTCATCCTGATGTCGCTGATTGGAGAGGATCTCTCATTGCAAACTATAATAAACTCTATGCTTGGCAGTGAGGTAGGATGGAATGCAGTTGCCTCCTTTTGCGAGAGTGTCATCTCGTTGAAGGAGGTAATGGAGAGAGAAAGGGAAAGTACTGCTGCTGACCCTTGCGAATACGGAGGCCGGGTGGTAGAAGGCATTTTTTTGAAGGAATTTTGCCTCCTCCTTAAGCCACTCTTTGCCGCTTGCATCCGGAAATATCAGAGCGAATGCGTAAGAGAACCTCTGACACCTCCAATTTCCCTGCGAAAAAAGAAAAAGAAAGGACGTTAATGGGTTGCTACTTACTTTAGCATTTTTACTATTATTTATTATTTGATTTCTCTTGATTTTCATGTACAAAGGTTGATTTTTTAAATCTCTCTGTCGAGATAAAATGTTACAGTTAAAGACCTTGTTTTCTAATACAATGCCTGTTCACCTTTCCTTGCTCAAGGAAAACCGCACGACGTCAGAGCAATTTGTTTTATTCTGTGAGTGATAGGGATGTTTAAAAACATCTGGATAATGGAAGTAATCACTAAACCGCAAATCCTAGATATATCTAGAATAGAACGTAGTAGAATACGCTTTAGCAGTCATTGCAAGTGGATTTTTATTTTAACTTATTTCTACATTAGTCAAGTCTTTTATAGTAAAATGTACAAATTTGCTTTATCACGTGATATTAACTTCACTCATATGAGTAAACCCGCCACGCTTGTACAATGCGTGTTGGTGAGTGCAATTGTTTAATTAATTAAATAAAGGTAACCTTACTAATTGCACAATTACATAAATAAATGCTATGGTTAAATAGTGTTACTGCCTCATTGGTCTAGAGGTTAGCATGTTCGATCATAGACATGAGCTCCTGGTTTCGAGGCCGGGGTCGGACCAATTCAAAAATGGATATTGAGTTTTTTATTAAGATTTTCTAAATATTTACCCGAAGTTGGGAAAGATGCCGGTGTGCTCCACCCCCGTGCCTCGGAGAGCACGTTTAGCCGTCGGTCCTGCGTCTGATCTCTCTCCGGTTGTGATGGATTCACGTCACATCGGATTGGATTATGAGAGTGAAGGAATAGAGAGTGTACTTGCCTGCCAACCCGCACTGAAGCAACGTGATGGGTCTATACTCTATAAACCCTCTCTCATATGAGTGAGGAAGCCTGTGCCCAGCTGTGGGACGTTAATGGGCTGCTGCTTCGTCGTCGTCGTCGCTTCAACCGATGGACGTCCACCGCTGGACATAGGTCTCATGTAATGACCTCCACAAGGCCCGATCTAGCTCGCCTGGCTCCAGCGGCTACGGGCGACCCTCTTTATATCGTCGGTCCACCTTTTTGAGGGCCTGCCTACACTGCGCCTTGCGGTGCGGGGTCGCCACTCCAGCACCTTCGGCCCCCAACGTCCATCGGTCCTTCGGACTATGTGCCCCGCCCATTGCCACTTCAGCTTCGCGATTCGTAGGACTATGTCGGTGACTTTGGTTCTACTACGGATCTCTTCATTTCTGTTCTATTACGTAGAGAAACTCCGAACATAGCCCTCTCCATCGCACGCTGAGTGACTCTGAACTTCCGCATGAGGCCCTCATACAGGGCTGCTGCTTACCTTTTTTTTTTACTAAATAGTGTTACAACCCTTGAGAATATTTTGTACATAAATGATTGATATTAAAATATACTTGAAAATCAATTCCCATAGACGCACTTCTTTTTCTGTAAATGTATTTCCAAGTAGAATAGAGTATTAACTGTCACATTCTACTAGCGATCCTATCCTCTGCCTTATTACAATAAATATTAAGTAATACTAGTTATATCAATGAAAAGTTCTTTTAATAAATAAAAGTAAGAGCGCAATTTAAATTCTTACCAACACACAAATCAAAATCTCACGTATTTTTTTCTAATGATTTCTTTTTTTTAATGTTGTTCGTCACACTGGACACTCGAATGTTAACATTTGTTTTAATAACACCTCCATATTTATATTCGCCTAGTAGATGAACACCATAAGGGTGTATTAGCTATTGTTTGCCAGGGAATAGCTTATGGGGTTGTGAGGGGTGTAGATAGAGAGAGACAGCTTGTATTAAATTACAGCTAAGGCATGTTGCCAGGCAATACAAAACTAGTAAAGCAACATTTGTTATGGTTATTTTTCCTCTGCTCTGCGCCATTGTTAAGGAATACAAAGGGTCCGGGTACCGGGCTGGCATAAGCTACGTAGAGATTGACCGCTCGTGCAAATTGAATATCCGTCGAACACGATAGGGACAGCTACCTGCAAAGCTTTGTTCACAAATAATAAATATTTCACCTAGTCAAACAACGGCTTATTGTTTTAAATGGTCAGTTTTTATAATAGACAAGATTTTTTTTTGTGATAAGAGAACGTTGTGGTATAAAAGAAGACGGAGCGACTAACATTAAGAAAGGTATGCCTAGATAGTGTGGGCATGTAGAGAGAATGAATGAAAGGAGACTGACAAAAAGGATTTATGAGTCAAGAGTGAATGCGAAAGTTGGAAGGGGAAGACCAAGGCGAACGTTCCTGGACCAAATCCAGGACATTTTAAATAACGGCCAGGTCAAGAGTACTCTAAACCGACGAACTTGTATGAAAGGTTTAATGAGAATGAAAGAAGCGAGGGAGATATGCAAGGATCGTGGCAAGTGGAAGGATGTTGTCTCTGCCTACCCCTATGGGAATGAGGTGTGATGCTATGTATGTATGTACGATAGGGACCACTACCTACAAAGCTTTGTTCACAAATAATAAATATTTCACCTAGTCAAACAACGGCTCATTGTTTTAAATGGTCAGTTTTTATAATGTATAAGAATTTTTTTTTGTGATAAGAGAACGTTGTGGTATAAAAGAAAACGGAGTGACTAAAATTGAGAAAGGTATGCTTAGATGGTTTGGGCATGTAGAAAGAATAAGTGAAAGGAGACTGACAAAAAGGATTTATGAGTCAAGAGTGAATGCGAAAGTTGGAAGGGGAAGACCGAGGCGAACGTTCCTGGACCAAATCCAGGACATTTTAAATAACGGCCAGGTCAAGAGTACTCTAAACCGACGAACTTGTATGAAAGATTTAATGAGATTGAAAGAAGCGAAGGAGATATGCAAGGATCGTGGCAAGTGGAAGGACGTTGTCTCTGCCTACCCCTATGGGAATAAGGCGTGATGCTATGTATGTATGTACGTACGATAGGGACAACTACCTACAAAGCTTTGTTCACAAATAATAAATATTTCACCTAGTGAAACAACGGCTAATTGTTTTAAATGGTCAGTTTTTATAATGTATAAGAAATAGTTTTTTTTTAAATGTAATTATTGGTCACAGATTAAAAAAAAATTAAAAGTGCATGCGTACAAAGTAGACATGTGTACTTTGTAAAGTGAAATTTCTTTGGCAAACAAATTTATAAGTCTTTAAGTCAAATGACAAATTGTAAATTAAAAATACCAGGCGTATTGTGTCAATATTAGAAATTATGAACGAAATTTTGTATTTGAATTTAAAATTTATTTTATATTTTATGGAACTAGTAAATTAAATTATTAAATGGCGAGTGGCAAATTAGAATGCCACATGTTATTTATAAATATTAAAACTATCTTACCTTCGACTAATTAGCATAAATAACGCTGCACATTTCCGTGACGCTAATCTCCTATTCATTCGTAACAGTTTTACCCTCATGCGCCTAAAGAAGATTCACTTCAATATATCGATTTTTATGTAATAGTATAAAAATCGATTGCGTTATATTCATCCACGAGATATTTATTATTTATTCGTCAGGATTAGTATAGCAAATAAATGGTATAGTGAAATATAGAAACCATTAAGAGGTAAAATTACCTCCTAAGTTAGCGAGTTACCATCTTAAGCTGTATCACCTAGTTTGATTACATTCATACGCTATGCTGTCAGTTATTAGAAAGATAGTTTTAAAAACGCAAATGGAAATTTATTCAGCAGCAACTTACCTTCGAAAAACCTACTTAAAGTTGTGTAATGGATGATTTTTAGCTTGCATATTCTCAGAGGCAGGGTCACCTCCACAATAGAGTTAATCCAAAACTGCATTGCCGAGTTGGAGATTACTTTTGTTATTTTTGGATTCCGGCTTCACTGTATGTCCCGCGCTATAAATTTGATTTGTTTTGCATAGCTTGGAAAATTCATTGTTTTTATATTACACTTCTGTCAGAGTCAGGTACGGCCAAACAATACGGACGGGCATTGAATTGTACGTTGCATTACTTCTGTGCTATTTTACGTTTTGATATAGAACCCTGTTGTTTTTGTGACATTCCGATTCTGTGATGGAATTCTAGAACTGATTTTTTTTAAATTTACAGTTGGTTGGCGGTGAGTTCGACATGGAGCTGAATTTCGTCATTCAGGATGCTCAAAACATACAACACATGCTGGAATTGCTTGACCACTGCCCACCAAGCTTACAGGTGCGTAATATGTTCAATAATCATTATTGTAGTAATAAAAAAACGTCATCCTGATTATCATAGCTTTATGGACCTAATGGCTAAGTAAAATTTATTTTTGCATCAGATTCTAGGAATTTTTTATATGAATACTGTTACATCAGGAACATTTCATTAAGACTACCTACAGGTGCCACACGTACGTTTGTGCTTTACTTACTTATTAAGGGGTTCTGTAAAGATCTTTGCAAGAAGTATTTTCTTGTAAATCATTGATTATAGACTTACGTATGTAACTAATTGACTGCAGAACTCATTCTTAATATGCACTCTGTAAAAAACAATGCAAAAAAGAATAATATTTATAAATTAGTGGTATAAATCCACCAAATGAAAATAACATCATCTAAATTTGTAGAGCAGTTTTGGAGTTCATTGGGGTCAAACTTTGACAGGTAATTTATTTACTCAAACTCAAAACATTATTTAATTTCTTATTCTGTGGGCGTTCGTGGGTAATACCGGTGCAATCAAACACTTTATTAATTAACTCGAATTATAATGTTCAATCACTTAATGTTCCCGATATCAATTTACACAAACTCTTTAACACTAATAGCTAGGAACGCGACAGTTTCAATAGTCGTCCACTCCGGCCGATCTCCACTCGAGAACTGCCGAGAGACGCGCCGGACTGCCACTTATTGACTCTGCCCCCACGCCGATACATAGATGGCGCCAGCTTTCCACAGACTATTACACACGGACCAGCGATCCACAGACTCTGGCACTCCGACATATATGTTTTTTTTTCACACATTAATTCTAATGTAAAGATCGACTTAAAATCTAGAGTTACGAGGGTTCCTTCGCGCCCTGTCCTGAGAAGGGCCCACAACAAACTCAGTCGGGTATTTTGCATTTTTTCCCATCATGATTACAATATCATATTAGTTTATTATATTTAATATCAAGCGATTCGTTTACTGCCACGCTTTCTATCGTCTAAGCACCTCGTAACTTATAGTATGATTTTACAATGAACTTTCTTTAAACAAAAACTTTGAATTTATTAAGCGTCTTTTCTAGAACTTCCTCTGGGAGTTTATTATATAGAGTTATCCTTAAATGAGTTCTTAATTCTATGTAGCCTACTAGAATTTATAACAACTTTATTTTAATTTATGTTAACTGCTCTAAATTTGTTTCTTAGCGCCTCCCTTGGACAATCCCCTCCCTTTTCTGAAGTACCCCAAAGTAAAATTCCGAAATTATATTGTATTAATGGATGAGACTTTGTTTAATAGAAAAAAAGCAATGAAATATACATCGATAGAAGTGTATCTGTGTTTAGTTTTAATGACATAATGTTGTGAGCCCCAACGATTACGTATACTCCCCCTTTTTATGTAACAGCTGGCTTTTAACGTCGCGTATGCCTCTTGTCAACGGCTATGCATATTTCTATTTGCAACCCCATTTTTATAGTAATCCTCTTATTTCTATGATAGCCTGGTACTGTTGAACCACTAGGGTAGTTTATGACTTGTTTTATGTTGTTAGAAAATAGTTTAGTTGTAAATTGATCAAAACCCAAGTGAAAGCGCCTTTATTAAAGTATCAAAGTCCTTATTAAGACATATTATTTTTTGAAGTGAATCTTCTTTGGCGGCTGAAACGCGTGATTACCGTCACAAATATGTGCAGCTTTTTTATTCTAAGTCGTTTGAAGGTTGAGTAGTTTTAATATTTAGTTGTGGCATTTTAATATGCCACGCGTCATTTAATAATTTGATGTACTATTTTGCATAAAATATAAAATGAAAAATTTCATTATTGTTAAATTCAAAAATCAAAATTTGATTCATAATTTTTAATATGGAAAAAAAATACGTGGCTTTTTTTATTTAAAGTTGAGATTTTAATAAATTATTTTGCATAAAATATAAAATAAATAATATTTCATAAATTCTGTTCACGAAATTTTACTTTTAATAATAACGATGATTTTGTATAATTTTAAATTGAGGTTAGGTATTTTTACTATTTATAAAAAGACACAAGGAATGTTAATTTAATATTATAATATCATCTGAGATTTTACTATATTATTTTTTAAGTAAAATAAATTAAATGTATTGTAATAACTCTCTTTAATTATTTTTATTAATTACTTAATTTCAAATTATATAAATTCTAATATTTCAATGACAATAAATTCATTAATATCCTTTTTCCCTCCCTCTTAGTCTCGGAAATCTAAGTTTTTGTATAAATATAAATAAGACATAAAAATTAGTTTGCCAAAGGATTTTCACTTCTGACACGTTGTACTTTGTACGCACACAATTTTTTTTATGCATATTAATTACTATAGGGTATGGGCTGATCCTTCGTTATCTTGTTCCAGTTCCCGTATGTTTTCACGTGTGTGAAGGAGAGGTGATGAAAATGTACCTCAACTTCTTTCGGTTTACTTCTTTTTTTATGTAGAGGCGTGCCGCTCGTTGGACTTGTTTGTAGTTGTTGTTTGAGATCGTTCAAAAGATTGTACTGCCTCGAGCCCTATGACGCCCTAGTATTAAAGTGGAGCAAGTGTAACCCTTTACTGGCAAAGTAGTTTTTAGATGGCTTTTTTAAATAAAGAATTTCCTTGGTAAGAAGAGCCCCTAAATAATAAAATTTATTAGAGTCGCATAACCTCTTTATAAATATGCTCTCCTGGTAACCCCAGGATTAATGAAAAAGGGTTAAGGGGTACTTTAACTCTGGACGGTATTCCAAAGGACAGGTGAGATTATATTGTAGTAATTTAGAAAACTGTACTTATTTCATTTATGCTAGAAACCTTCTCTCCTATGACTGAGGAGGCCTGTGCCCAGCAGTGGGATGTTAATGGGCTGCTACTTACCTTTTTTTACTTATTTCATTAAGGATTAATAAATAATTTGTTTAGATCACCTATATTAAATGTAACCCGTAATTCTATTCCGTTCCGACTATGTTTTAAAGTTAAACGATATTAGGAAATCAGTACTCTTTCACGTCTAAAATTACATACAGTAGACAGTAGCCTAAATTCTTACTTTTGTAAGTTTCTTCCCCATATATGTATTAATTGCTCAGCTCTCGTTTAAATTTTATTGATGTATACGTTCATTTTGCAATATACGGTATATTAGTCGCAACTATACATATTTAGTTGTATCCGGATATATCATTACCTAATAAAAAGATAGCTAAAACCACCATACCAAGAGTACATAAGCAAGTTCGCTAGTAGACATTACGCATTTCAAGCACCTTGTTTGTAACACTTAATCAGGCATTCTCCTCAAACTAGAATTACCAAGCTTAACGATTTTAACCTATGGAACCTATGGAATACGACTATGGGACGACAGAAAACTTAATTAAATAACCGAATCACATTCATAAGATACACTCACTAATAAACAACGCATGCATACCACACTTACCACATTCATAAACTTCAATTCGGTCTGCAACTTATGTAGGTACTCAGATAATAATTTTTAAATTTAAAAGTTAAGTTCTCTCTTGTAATTATCGATTTTTGTTAATCTACTAACTATAGTTTATTTTATTTTATTTTTTATATATTTAACTATAGTCGCAGTGGGTCCTGGTTCCTGAAACACAGTTAGATCTAGTTCAGGAGCTAGTAACTCACGTTATTTAAGAGCCAATTGTAAGCAATAAACAAAAAATTAATATCACAAAATTTAAATCGCTATTTCCTTGGATTACTAACAAGGGTGATATAATTTTTTCCAATAAATCTATGCACGTATGTAATTTTACGTTACAGATTTTATTGAAAAAGTAATAAGATGACTGGACGTCTTCTCGTCAAGGCAAAGTCGTCTATCATATATTTTTCGTAATAGGGACCTTATGTAAGCCGGCAGTGAAAAAGTTCTTCGTTAATATTAGTTTTTTTTACGCTCAGCGGGCAGGCATTTATCACAGAACATGACGAGGGACTTACATGAATACTTATCGTGGTACCGTAATTTTTATAAACAAGTTCAAAAGACATCCTCTACATAAAAGGTGCTGTAGAAGTTGATAGCAAATATTAAAATTACCATAGAAATAAACACCGCCCCCGTAGCAAGTTTTATCTGTCGTAGGGTTGAATATGTACATTATTGATTTAAATGTTTTATCCCTTCGCTTGTTCGAAAAAAAAAACATTTTTTTTTGGTTTGTCTTTTCCAAGTAACATGTTCCAAGAAAAGGAAAAAAAGAATGAGTATTCTGTCCGACGTAAATAGAGTTAAATATAGTCTCTTGACTCGCGGGTCGAATGACGCTAAAGTGGCTCTTGGGACTTAAATGTTCATGAAAGATTGATTTATGTCTTAAAAATAACACATTCCCTCATACCTTAAAGGGCTTTCATTGTTATTCACATCACTTATACTATAATCAAAAACACTAATAAACACTCACAGTTTCTAAAATACCACAAAAACTTAACAACCTTCGACGCGACACACGCACGGTTAGTAACTGTCACTTTGTAACTGTTTAATGTTTTGTTTTTTCTATTGTCTGATGTTATCTCTATGCATATTTTGTTACGGCAATTACCGAGAAGCGAATATGCTTATAATAAACAAACATTATAAACATCAACACGAACCAAAATATGTCTTTATGTACGACTATTATTTGCTTTATTACGATAGGCTAATAAAATAGAATTGTACCCTCACGCGTTTAAAGAAGTTTCACTTCTAAAATATCGTAGTTTTATCGTGCATAAATCTTTCTCAAGAATCACTTTGTCTATTCGTGAAAACTACGCGAAAATCCGTTAGTTAGTTTGTAAGTTTATCGCATTCAGACAGACAGGCATGTTGTTTTATAATTATGGTTAAATACAATGTACAACGTACACAGACGTCAAATAGTTAGTTTGATAAGATAATTAATTGAACGCATTCTCGTCACGTCACAGTTTTGTATCGTCTCACCTTCGTCACGTCTAACGCAGAGCGTGATAAGATGATTGAAAGCATTCTTGTCACGTCACAGCTCGTGTATCGTTCTGGCTTGTATGTATAACGAGAACCCATACTTTGGTAATATTTGACATATTACGAGTTTTAGTCATGCCTTTGTCGGGACGAGGCATTCTTGTCACGTTACAGTCGTCCATCATCGTTCATTCCATGCATTAGAAAACTTTTCTTTGTTTCCCCGTTATGTTATTTAGTTGCCATATCTCTATGACACATGTAAAGACATAGATATATAGACACATAGAAATTTTACATTTACTATCAAAATTTTAATTATGTTGTTGCACGATAAAATGGATATATTGAGAAAGTTGAAACTTTCATAGAAAGGTCCAAAAAAGCGCTTAACTTGCATAGATTTTCAGAGTTGTTCTCAGGCATACCAGGGTAGCATATATAATAGAAGATGGCTGGTTGTTTGTAAAAATATATATGTCTAAAATTAAATTGATATCCTTCCAAAAATGAAAGGGTTTAATAATTATCCAACAAATACCAGGATTTCATAATCCTTGAGGAATCACGGCGGATTACAAGGGCGGATAAATAAGGCATAAAAACTCGTAAACCTCTTTTGAAGTGAAGGCCCATGAGGGTAAAATTTTTACGGATGAAACGCGTGATGAAGATGTGCAGCGTTTTTTATGCTAATTCGTTTGAATGTTAGGTTATTTGTTATATTTACAAATAACATGTGGCATTTTGATTTGCCATTCGTTATTTAATTAATTGAACACAAATATTTCATAAATTTAATGAATAATTTGTAATATCGACAAAAACCTCGTTGAATTTTTATTTACAATTCGTCGTTTGAGATCTGAATAAATTATTTGTACACATTATAGGAAATCTAAAGTTTTAGATTTGTATAAATATAAACAAGACTTAAAAATTACTTTATCAGAGAAATTTCACGTCTGACATGTGTACTTTGTACGCACGCACTTTTATTTTTAATAAACTATTTCTGTTAAACTTTTTTAAATTGCCTTTTATATATATATATATATTAATAGTATACAGTAATTAATGAAAACTTGATTGATGTAGTTTTTAGGGTTTCGCAAATGATAAATAAATAGATATTGGATTTTATGTAACTACTATCTTGTTAAATAGTCATCGCTTTATTAAAATTTGATACATCAAAGCTATGGATCAGGGAAATATAATTAATTTACTAATTCATTTTCCAATTTTAAAAGTAATATAAAAAAATTAAGTCACTACCAACTTCAGTGGCATCCACTGTAAGCTTAAAAGAAAAAGAAACTTAACTACAAAATATTTACAGATACTTATGTATCAATATAATGAGACTTATACATTATATATCCATTACTAATATACAAACCTAGACTATTATGTACTATTAAGATAATATTCTTTCAAACGGCGCTTGAAAATATATAGGTTCTCTGATTGCTTAAAACTTCTTCGCAGAGCATTCCATAAGTTCTATTTGTTCTATAACATACTTTTTCTAATTATGTCAAGTCGCTTTGTTAGCTTATATATATGTCTAAATGAATAACACTTGAGATAAAACGAAATATCCTCTCGGTTGGTAAAATTAATACATTTTCGCACGAATTCCAACCAAACCCCAAAATTGGACGCATCAAGAGATCCTAGCATTCCAGATTGGCGTGGATTTTGGAGGTTGGTATTCCGAATCGCATTCCACCGTGCAATTACGCGTTCTTCGACGTATTTACCACGAGACTCGACAGACTGTGTGAAGTCTAGGTACTCGTGTGTTATGACACTGTTTTCGATAGAAATAAACCGGAATACCTTCACGGCATTCACGTAACGACGATGTTTAACCCATGACGAGATTCCCATTTACTAATGTTGCTACTTCACGCTGTTGGTATAAGATACCTACTTCCACATCCGTAACCTTTTGTCAATTCGGATATTAGATAGATACTATTGGTGGACGGTAAGTAGCAGCCCATTAACGTGCCACTGCTGGGCACAGGCCTCCGCACTCATGTGCGAGAGGGTTTTTAGAGCATAGATTCACCACGCTGCTCCAATGCGGATTGGCGAGCATAGTACGCAAGTGCACTCTCTACTCCTTCACTCTCATAGTCCGATGTGACGGTAATCCGACACGACCGGAGGGAGATCAGGCGCAGGACCAACGTGCTCTAGGCACGGGGGTGGATCACACAGTCAAATTCTCAACTTCCATCAAATATCGATCAGATATCGATTCAAATATTGAGAAAATCTTAATAGAAAACTCATTGGCCCGACCCGGGACTCGAATCCAGGATCTCATGTCTGTACTCGTATAGGCTAAACACTACACCAATGAGGCAGATAAAATTACGTTTGTCTAAATTCTAGTCTACGACGACGACGACGACGACGAAGTACTCTTCAGGGGCGTTCCACCAAGCTGAAGTGTATAGCGTAAACGCTAGTTTTGTTTACAAGTGGTTATCGTGGCTGAAATCCTGTTGTAGATTCCTAACAAACGCTCGAGTTGTTGTCTTGCAAGCTATATTGTCTTTGCAGAAGGAGTCCTTAGAGAAAGAGAGTGAGATCGATTCTCCATCCTCCGGGCGAGGAGAGAGGTTGCCAAAAGATAAAATTTTGCATTTGCTCCCTCGTTGTTGTAACATTGAGTCGAATTGATTTGAGATGTTAAAGCGGAATGCTTTTAAGAGTGTACCTCCTCACCATTCGGATGAAGGTTCCACTGGGTTTAATGGGTATTCGAATGCAGTCAGTTAGTCCCACTTCTTCTTCGTTTTGTTCCTCTCCAATTACTGGAGATTGGATGACAGCTGTGAGAATCTCTCTTAATCTCGGGCGAGGTGGAATCACTGCGTTTTCCGACAATTTTGCTTATTATAATCAGCTGCAGCAGATCATATCTGTCCTGTCTGAAGACATGACCAAGATAGGCAACTTTTTCGATTTTGATGACGATTCGTCTCAAAACTTGTCGAGCGTTTGCCAGCGTTAATAAATAACCTTAACATCCCAAGGGTCAACGAATGAAGCATTTCAGAAATGTGAATATTTTGTGTTGTTTAATAAAGCCAACATTCCAACTTTGTACACCGTGTACATTTTTTACCCCAGAAGCATCATAACTTGGGGTCAATATTCTCTAACGTGTATATCCAGCTATGTTTATTAAAATCCGTGGTATAAAGTTTACGACTCTAAGTAAAAAGTTCACCGCGACGCTTCATTATGTTTTACAGTACATTATATGTTACTGAGACGGTACATTATTTACTTGAATTTGTTCCCAAGTTTGTTGGTTACAGAGTTTTGTTGGAAACTTTTAGGTGACTGTAGAAAGAAATTTGAATTTCAGACACGAGTAACTCTGTGTTTCATTGTGCGTAACTTTAAGATTCGTTAATATTTTACATATCTGTACGTTGACATTCTCATTAGATTTTGTGGCTATATTTACTTAGTAAGGTAAGTAGCAGCCCATTAACGCCCCACTACTGGGCACAGGCCTCCTCACTCGTATGAGAGAGGGTTTTTAGAGCATAGAGCCACCACGCTGCTCCACTGCGGATTAGCAGGCATAGTATACAAGTGCACTCTCATTGTCCAATGTGACGGTAATCCGACACAACCGGAAAGAGATCGGGCTTAGGACTGACAGCTTAACATGATCTCCGAGGCACGGGGATGGATCACACCGCCAACTTCCCAAAATCGGGCAAATATTGAAAGAATCTTAATAGAAAACTCAACCCCAACTCAACCCAGGACCTCGTGTCTGTAGTCGAACATGCTAACCACTAGACCAATGAGGCAGTCAATGAGGATACTTGGCCTATTTTTACTTAAGGCTGTTTTGCCTTAAAATCTTGCCTATGCTTTACTTCGTATTCATTACAAATAGTTAATTCTAATCATTATATTTAATTTCTTGTGCTAAAATTTTTTGTGCAATTTGGTCCTCGGTGAAATTAAAAGTCATTTCAACTAAATAAGTATGCTAGCTTCGTAATTGGTGCTTTAGACCTTATGGTTAAAATTAATGCTGCATTTTAAATAGTGGAAAAAACTCTATGTGAAATTAATAGAAAATAATAGAAAACTCAACCCCAACTCAACCCAGGACCTCATGTCTGTAGTCGAACATGCTAACCACTAGACCAATGAGGATACCTGGCCTATTTATACTTAAGGCTGTTTTGCCTTAAAATCTTGCCGATGGTTTACTTCGTATTCATTACAAATAGTTAATTCTAATCATTATATTTAATTTCTTGTGCTAAAATTTTATGTGCAATTTAGTCCTCGGTGGAATTAAAGGTCATTTCACCTACATAAGTATGCTAGCTTCCTAATTGGTGCTTTAGACCTTACGATTAAAATTAAATGCTGCATTTTAAATAGTGGAAAAAACTCTATGTGAAATTGCAACACGATGCAATCTGCGTCCAGGGCAACAAAACAAGGAGCTCTGAAATGTTTGAAATAAAAATTCTTATCCTACATTTCTAGGCAGTAAGTAAATCCGCCTAACGCGCGTAATTTCGCCGAGATTGTTCCACTAACTGCTCCAGAATGTAATGTAATTACAACTGCCCTCGTTACGGCACCACATTGTTCTATACTTCTACCTTGCTTCTGCAGTCCGACTATTTTATTGTTCTGTCGTTAAACCTCGCCAATTTGGGTGTTTCTAATTATAGGAAAGAAATCCAAGTCTTATTCTTTTAGCCTTACATTTTTATTATCGTCCAAAATTTGAGCTTGTCTTGTAATTGTAAAGCGACAGCTTTAAATAGTTCGTTAATTACGTTAGTTATTTTCAGTTTGTTATATCGCAACGTTGTTAATGATTAATCTTTACTAATACTATAAATGGGAAAGTAACTGACTGTCTGTCTGTCGAGCATTCACACCAACCATTGGATCGATTTAAATGAAACTTGGTACACAGATCGTCTCGTGCCTGAGAAAGGACATAGGCTACTTTTTTAACGTAGAAAACCATAGTCCCACGGGATCCGGATATATAAACGAAAAACGATCACTTAGTGCGAGATTTCTAAACTTATTTATATTCCCTTTGCCATTCACCCTTTGATTTGATATTTGTTATACATATTCCTTTCTCGACATAAACTTGTATTGGAAAATATACAACTTGCGCTATACTATTAATTACTTCACTATTTGAATTTATATAATTTAGCACTGCCTCTACTAAAACAACTACTTCACGAGACACATCTCGAAAGACTATCTTAACAAAATTGTCCGTTCGTTAGTGTTACCTCGCATTGCATAACATTTCGTAATTGCACAATGTCCTTGGTATTTTTAAGTGTTACCACTATACCACTCAATAACTCCCAACAAGTCAGAGCCATCAGTGTTGTCAACCAACTATCTATAGTCTAACACTTGCAGTAATAATGGGTTTTCCGTTATTACAACGGAATCAAAATTTACGCGGGTAACACCGCGGAGAGCAGCTAGTTTATTTTATATTTCCATTTTCTATGTACTAAGGCTTTCATCTATCACTAAACAAGTTAAAATACTCCAAAAATTGTTCTGATGTATATTTAAACAATTTTAATGAGTTCGTCACTTTTTTTTATCTTCCCAAAAGCTATTACAGAAGTTTTTTTTTAAATCCTGATGAAGAGATTAGAGATAAATACACCTGCAATCTCAATCTATTTTATCTTTTATTTTAAAAATATTGTTATATAATTGCACGAGCCTCAAGTGCGCGCCTCGTGTTTTAGCGTAAAATGTGAAAATACATTTTATACGTGAAAAATATAGACAACCACAGAATGCTGCTAAGCTTTGGGAGAAAAGGATTTTATATTAAAAATATTTCGTAAGCACCAACCCGGTATAGCAGCTGGTATTAAATGAAAGGCTCCGAAATTGAAAATATCTGCCGCCTACACCGTGAGCTAACTAACGCAACGTGTGGATTATGTTTTAATAAGCTAGTGTATTTTAAAAAGACCTGCAATTTTATTTTTAATTTGTTTTCGGGCACGGCAGGATTATATTTCGCATTTAGATATAATTTCGTCATAAGTATTTAGAAATCAGTAGTTAGGCTAACTTGTTTTCTCTATCCGAATAAAAAATTGCAACGTTGAACCATTGTTGTCTATTACATTATTACAGTACCAGCTTGCATTGAAAAACGTGGTGGGTTATATCCCTAAATCTTTTGTGAATTAGGACGTCCCATGTCCTTCCGTAGGACATTGAGAGCCTGCATACATTACATTTCATTCTCATTAAACCTTTCATACAAGTTCGTCGGTTTAGAGTCCAGGAAAGTTCGATTCACTCTTGACTAATAAATCCTTTTTGTCAGCCCCCTTTCATTCATTCTCTCTACATGCCCAAACCATCTCAGCATACCTTTTTCAATTTTAGTCACTACATCTTCTTTTAGACCACAACGTTCTCTTGTCACACTATTTCTTACTTTGTCACACAGTTTCATTCCACTCATACTTCTCAACGCTCTCATATCTTCTTCTTCCACAGCCAACTTTCACTACCATACATAAGTGTTGGCACCAACACTCCAGCATGCACAGCCAGTCTGGCCCTTTGAGACACCATCTGGCTATTCATAAAGGCATGCAGAGCACCAATTACCGTATTTCCTGCATTCGCTCTTCCTTCAATATCACTTTCACATGTTCCGTCTTTTGTAAATTTAGATCTCAAGTATACAAATTCTTTTACCTCTTCTACTTGTTCCCTATCCCTATAAGAATACGAAGAATTCTAAAAAAGAATACGTTATTATTTTTTACTTTTTAGAGCATATATTTAGAACAGTTTGTTTTGAAGCGGTTCTTTTTTATTAAAATTTTTATTTATTTTATGATTTTTAGTGTATCTAAAGTAAACTACCAAATTTGACTGAATATGGGTACACCTAAAAAACCTGTTATATCTGTTTTATACCTTTATTTTCATGGTTTAATAAGATATTTGAACTGTATTAACTGGTTCCCATCGCAATTATATGCTTTGTCGATATTTCGACCCAGTTCTGTGGATAGTGGTCACGACGTAATCATGAACACTATCCATGTAATTGGGTTGAATTATCGACGTAATATATAATTCCCGTCGTTGTATGTAACCTATAATACAGTTTAAATATGTTATATTTAGTTTATCTTAGTTGAAATTCACAACGAGCCAGGGAATTTTTTGCATCACACGCGAATTTAAAATTTCATTTTTGCTGCACTTGGTGCCTTCAATTATCTTAAAAATACTAATTCACCTAACATATATGACTCATAAAACTGCCTCATTGGTCAAGTGGAGTGCAGACATGCGAGTCCTGGGTTAGAGTCCCGTGTCAGGTTGATTAATGATCGATATTCAGTGTTCTGAAAGAAGTTCTCTCAAAAAATTCTCAGTATTTGCCCAAAGTTAGTAAATTGGCTGTATGCTCTCTCCGATCGTGTCAGATTGCCATACCATGCGAATATGAGAGTGAAGAAATAGAGAGTGCATCCGCAGTGGAGCAGCGTTGAGAGTCTATACTCTAAAATTCTTTGAGTGAGGGGGCCTGTGTCCAGCAGTGAGACGTCAATGGGCTGCTACAAACTCTTTTACTTTTTCAAATTGTTAGTATGCTTTTTAAGACATGTTATATTTTTTTAGGCGGAGATATGGTCCGTGTTCATCGCGATCCTCCGCAAGAGTGTGCGCAACCTGCAGGCCTGCACTGACGTTGGCCTCATCCATCATGTTCTCCAACGGCTGCCACGTGCAGAGACTGTCGTCGCCGGTTAGTATATCTTACTTATGGATTATTTGGACAACATTTTTGGATGAAAGTTACGTAGGTTACAACATGTTTAATTTGTAATTCTTGTTATCATAATTGGATATATGTACTTGGGAGCAAACACGTAAAAGCGGCGCTTAATCTGTGTCATAGGTTAAAATTGCCGATTCCACTGATTTATTTCCATTAAAACAAGCTATAGGCAGTGAAACTTCGACACAACTTAATTCCATACGAGCTCTCTCCTAGCTTTTATTAGCATTGCCTTTGGATAAAGAGATATCGTTATTTGTAAAATTCTTTCTCTTCTTTTGTTCTTCTCTATTCTCACCTCTACAATCCTCTTATTTAAAATAAAGCTTTTCATTTCGTAATTATAATTGTGATCATCATCTTAATGTTAGTTCGTCCAACGGTAGCCTCCTAAATAACCAATAAGCATTACTGGAACTCCTTCACTGTAAAGTCAATTAGACTGTGGAATGATCTTTCCTTTGACATCCGTTATTCAAACTCATTCTCAATTTTTAAAGTCTACTTCTTAAATTAGTAGCATTCCTCATCACAAATATCTTAATTTGCACCATCCCACTATTCTTTTTTTTGCTGCCTCATTGGTCTAGTGGTTAGCATGTTCGACTACAGACATGAGGTCCTGGGTTCGAGTCCCGGGTCGGGCAAATTCAAAAAATCAATATTGTTTTCTATTAAGATTTTCTCAATATAAGCCCGAAGTTTGGAAGTTAGCGGTGTGATCCACCCCCGTGCCTCGGAGAGTCGGTCCTGCGCCTGATCTCTCTCCGGTCATGGGGGTTTCCCGTCACATCGGACTATGAGACTGAAGGAATAGAGAGTTCAGTTGTGTACTATGCCTGCCAATCCGCAGTAGAGCAGCGAAGTGGGTCTATGCTCTAAAAACCCTCTCTCATGCGAGTGAGGAGGCCTGTGCCCAGCAGTGGGACGTTAATGGGCTGCTACTTACTTTTACTATTCTTTTTAAATAACTCCTGTCGCCATAGGTTGTCTCGAAGAGATTACTTATAGCAATAAGACCCCCTTTATGACCCGACTATTGCCAAATATTGTTTTTTTTTTTTTTAATTTTGTAAATTCGTTTCTTTCTTTGTGTAGGTTATGTGTGCAATAAAGTCAAATAAATAAAATATAAAATTTCATATCTCTGTAGCTCAGGTAGTATGAAACATGTCCTTATCTTTTAATCTACATAGTTTCATAATTTGTCGTAATTAATACAGTAAGACAAATGTACTACGGTTTTTGCAAATATAATATCAGTAGTATATTAATAGCTGAACCCGTGCCTTCGTCTGCGTGGAATGTTTTTTGGATACCAGAGATATCGCGATGAGTCAATAGTTAACATCCCGGATGGAATTTCGTAAAATCCGTTCTTAGCTGAACTCTACTTGGCAAAAGGAATATTCCTACCATATTTCAAGCCTCTACGCTTCATGGTTCCAGAGATATCGTGATGAGTCAATATATATATTACCCATTGCTCTATTTCCTTCTCCTTGAGGTTTTCTGGAAGACATCACCGATTAGCGATAAGACCGCCTTTTTATACATTTGCTTGTGCCTTGCACTTTTATCATTTTTTGTATTGGTACAATAAAAGAGTATATAAATAAATCTGTATAGAATTTTGTTAAACATATTTTACGTTGCTCTCAAATGTACCATTCATCTATACTCTTTGTGGTTATAAGACCCTGGTGTAAATTCCTGTTATTGACACACCCTTTTATTTGTAAAGCCCACTCCCCTCGAGTAAAAAACCCACTACGCATTTAATAAATATTTCGAATGGTAATTCGTTCAAACTACCTGTGAGTTCTTCATTCCTGGTACTTATGTGAAGCGTTAAGAAAGTTCTGAGGAGGCTAAACTTCTTCGTGTACTTGGGTGTCTTGTTGCTTTAAAATCTGATAAATTTATAGTACATATACTTCCAGATTTTATAATACTTAATTAATGGATTCATGATGTGCATTAATCAAGCACTTTTTCGTTATAAAATGATGTTAACAATAAAACTCGTACTCCACATTACACATGGCTTTATCTGAAAGCACTGACCTGGTTTTTTTAAGAAAAGGTGGCGTGGTTTGAAAAAAAGACGACATAATCATGCAAGAGACGTATAATGGGTAGAGAATGCAATACATTGGTGGATTGTAGGTTGAAAATAGCGTTGGAAGGCAAAATCCCCATAAATATTAGGTCTTACGATATTTGAAATTATTAAAACAATGTATTTGGCTAATATCAGTGAGGCTAAACTAACTCATATTGCTAAGTAGATGTTCTGAAGGTCCTGAGTGCCAAATTTGTCATTATAACGGTGCTGCCACACTGCTGTATAAAAATGTTTACAAACATTTTCAGATGTTAGAAATTTTTACAAACATATAAAACACTTGAAAACATAGAATCGGCTCGCAGTTTTATTACAATTATTTTGGAAATGATTACTAACATTACCTAACATGAAAACATTTTTTATCATTACCTTCACATTTATTTTCTTTTTTATTTATTTATAAACAATATAGTACACTAACAGCTCTCGCCAAATCGTTTACAAGTTAGGTTTATTATAATTACATATAATATATATAAATGAGATAAATTATTTATTTAAATATACTAAAACACTCTTCTTAAATAATGAATCGTTTGTACGAACACATCAGTATCCGGTAGAATGAGAGAAATGTTTGTTAGAAAATGTTTACTAATGTTTAAAAACATTTTTAAACAACAGTGCAACAGAACTACAAGGGTTGCTGTATTGATCTTATTATCTACTAAACTACGTCGTTTTTTTCAGATTCACTAGTTTTGTTTTCGTTGGAAGGAAAATAGAGTTATTATGGTTCTAAATTTGTTTGAAATTATTCGGCTTAAAATTCCCTAGAGAAGCAACCAAAATTGTCCTTTAATTTGTATTACACATTTATAATCTTCAAATAAACATATTATAAATTAATTAAAGTCATATATAACTTTTACGTGTTAATCTACATCATAGCTTTTAATGTATTTTCGATGCTATTTGTACGATATAAAAATTAAATAAGTAGAAATTTAAAAAAAAAGAACCTCCTTCAAAACAAACTTACAAATATATTAATATGATCTAAAAAGTAAGAAATAATTGCGTATTCTTTTATAGTGTTCTTCGTATTCTTATATTTGGAGTCGGTGTCAGCCGAGGTACCTACATATATAGCTATAGGTGGGAGAGACGCTGGAGCTGCCAAGTGGACACGCGGGGAACGTCTACCTTTCTTGGCTGACACCGACTCCGAATATAAGAATAAACGATGAACACTATAAAAGAATACGCAATTATTTCTTACTTTTTAGAGCGTATATATTTGTATGTTTGTTTTGAAGGCGGTTCTTTTTTTGTTAAAATTTCTATTTATTTAATTTTCATCCTCCCCCCCCCACAGACTCTGCTACCACCGCTTCAAACATAATTCGCCTTTCAAATCTTGCAAAGCAGCAACAAACGTAAGGTCATTGCCATTTATTTACAGACAGTTATATATTCTGCCATAAATTGCACCTTTACTGTAAGCCGTTGAGGAGTTCCATTGACCTTCATATCTAACTACGACTAGCACTTGACCATACCGAAGTTACGGGAGGCAACTCAAATATCTTGATAGCTTATAGAAGATTCTGCCGAGTATCGTTGATTTGCTCCTAAGAATTGAAGACTTCCGTCCGGTTTTCTCATGGAAGCCATCATCAGAACTGGTTTAAAAAAATGGTCATCAAGATCGGTCCACCCAATCGGAAGATATGCGGTAACAAACGTAAAAAAAAATACAGACGAATTGATAACCTCCCCCTTTTTTTGAAGTCGGTTAAAAATGGTTTCTAATTAATTGTTTCTCTTGATTAACCAAAATTTCAAAATCTATTTATCACATCCTTTTATGTGAATAATTTTAAATGTTGAAGTTCATTTTGTGCCACAATTAACTGTCATTTCTATATAAATAACTTTATATCCAATATAATATTAGATGGACAAATAATTCCAAGGTTTACTTTTAACTTATAAAATCCGGTCCCAGTTTGTATTCCCAAGCTTACAAGGAGCGCGGAGCTGCTTAAGATCTAACTAAATATTTAACAAAAACTTGGCTTTCAGTCGCACAATTTATAAACTTTTTAAAGCTACTTTTGTGCAACGTTTACTGGAGAGTGGCGATGTGAGCATTAAATCCTTATTTTAGTTCTTTTTTCTTAAGAAAGTGATGATTTATAGTACATATTTATAATTATTTTGCCTATATAAAAAAAAGTTTATTGCGATTTCGTAGATTTAGAAAAGGCCTATGATCGAGTGGTGAGGAATGGGCTGTGGTCAACGTTATCTACGTATGGTGTGAGCGGTAGTCTGATTCAAGCATTGAAGTCTCTCTATGAGGGTTCTAGTACACGGACTAGTCAAGTTATGCTTTTTGAACGAGATGAATCTATGATGAATGGCAATATTTTGATAGATGGGGAACAAGTGGAAGAGGTGAAAGAATTTGTATACTTGGGATCTAAATTTACAAAAGATGGAACATGTGAAAGTGATATCGAAAGGAGAGTGAATGCAGGGAATATGGTAAATGGTGCTCTGCATGCTTTTATGAATAGCCAGATGGTGTCTCAAAGGGCTAGACTGGCAGTGCATGCTGGAGTGTTGGTGCCAACACTTATGTATGGTAGTGAAAGTTGGGTATGGCAGAAGAATCACAAAAGTAAAATAAATGCGGTAGAGATGAGAGCGTTGAGAAGCATGAGTGGATTAAAACTGAGTGACAGAGTAAGAAATAGTGTGATAAGAGAACGTTGTGGTATAAAAGAAGACGTAGTGACTAAAATTGAGAAAGGTATGCTTAGATGGTTTGGGCATGTAGAGAGAATGAATGAAAGGAGACTGACAAAAAGGATTTATGAGTCAAGAGTGAATGCGAAAGTTGGAAGGGGAAGACCAAGGCGAACGTTCCTGGACCAAATCCAGGACATTTTAAATAACGGCCAGGTCAAGAGTACTCTAAACCGACGAACTTGTATGAAAGGTTTAATGAGAATGAAAGAAGCGAAGGAGATATGCAAGGATCGTGGCAAGTGGAAGGATGTTGTCTCTGCCTACCCCTATGGGAATGAGGCGTGATGCTATGTATGTATATAACGTTTAAAAGTAACATATTTTCACTTAATGCATAATGTATGAGTATGCGATAGTCATATCAAAAAAGATATTCGTCTATCTCTCTGAGAACGATTTATTCTAGCTAGTTTCTGAATCGGCTAGTTTCAGACTAACTTAAAGTACTTTTATTTTAGAAAAAGAAGAGAATCCGGAATCATGCGTGTGACACGGCAGGCATTAGTTAATCATGTTTATAATAAGCTAAAATCAAAACATTGTAGGCTCAATCAATATTTTTGAATCGTCAGTAGTCTGTCCGTTGGTAGCAAATCTATCACCGGATCAGAAAGTTGAATCCGCTGACAAGAAACCGGCAAGAAACTCAACGGTTATTCTTTTAAAGATGGTTTTATATGTTACGTGTAATTTATTGCTTCTGTGAGCAACTGGAATCAAGTCCAAACATTTCTATCGCTTAAATTAACTTTATTAATATGCCTTTTGTAAAAGGTTGTTTGTAATTTATTACTTTAAAATTATGTGGAGGGAAATCTATACGTATGCATAACCCGACAAATGATTTCTCAACCTTGTTCAATCTAATGTACGGATTTTTTTATTTCTTGTATTAAAAGATATTATACAATATATATTGCGGCGGTACTGTGAGAATTGAGGTTTCTTTGAAAAGTAAAGTAAGTAGCAGCCCATTAAAGTCCCACTACTGGGCACAGGCCTCCTCACTCCGAGGAGCGAGGGTTTTTAGAGCATAGATCCAGCACGCTGCTCCACTGCGGATTGGCAGGCATAGTAAACAAGTACACTCTCTATTCCTTAACTCTCATAGTCCGATGCGACGGGAATTCGACACTACCGGATAGAGATCAAGCGCAGGACTGACGGCTTAACGTGCTCTCCGAGGCACAGGGGTGGATCACACAGCCAACTTCCCAACTTTGGGCAAATATTGAGAAAATCTTAATAGAAAACTCAATATCGATTTTTTCAATTGGCGCGACCTATGACTCGAACCTAGGACCTCATGTCTGTAGCCGAACATGCTAACCACGAGACCAATGAAGCATTTCTTTGAAAATTATGAGATCCTAATTGATATGTGGCACTGCAAAAATATACCTTTTTTTAGAAGAAATAAATATTTTCAATTAAGAAATAAAAATATGAATTGGAGGCGCCGGGTATCGATCCCGGTACCTCTCGCATGCTAAGCGAGCGCTCTACCATCTGAGCTACGCCCCCTACTCCTGTGACCATAGAATTTTAGAATGGTATTTTTTCAAGATATATATAATTCAAAGGCGTGGTTGTAATGCTGCGGGCGAGGACAAGATGATATTCTGCGTACATAACCTTTCACTTCATTGGAGAAATATCTATCGTTTGTGCACAGGAAATTGTATAATACTCCAATTGAGAGTAGCTTTGAACTAATATTTTTTTAGTTTCATCAGATAAGCTTTACTTCACTCAATTAAAATATTTTAAAGTGAAGCTTCTTCAGGCGCATGAGGGAATTTTTTTACGGATCGTTTTTATGCTTATTCGTTTGATGGTTAGTTAGTTTTAATATGTATAAATAACGTGTGGCATTTTAATTTGCCACTCGTCATTTAATAATTTAATGTACTATTTTTCAAAAAATATAAAATTAAAATATTACATAAGTTCTCTTTTTTAAATCAATTAAAAATTTCTGATATTGACACAAAAAACACGTGGCATTTTTATTTACAATCCGTCATTGCAATAAATTATTTGTATGACTCTTATTGTTTTAGTGACAATTAAATTCCTAACATATTCCACATTTTTCCGATTTTTATAAATGTAAACAAGACTTAACAATTAGTTTGCCAAAGAAGTTTCATTTCTGACAGGTGTACTTCGTACGCACGCACTTTTATATTATTTTTATTTTGTGATGATTTACTAAATTATAAATATAAGGTTTTATTTTATATCAAACAAAATAAATTAATAAATACATAAATAAACAATGACGAAATCAAATAGCAAATGTTATAATAATATACTTTAAAGTCATTTTACGGCACATTCCTGTTACTGCCTCTGTCATGGTATGTTGTCCTAGTACCAGGCCGCTGAAATTATAAAGGGTTGTGCTATAAGCTCATATTAAATAAAAACTTTTATGAACCTTAATTTCTAAACGTTCCTTATGGATCTCATAACCGTATGAGGAGACTGGGTGGGACAAAGCTGGGCTCGGTCTGAAAAAAAAGGTCTACGAGTTTTTATACCTTATCCACCCTTGTATTCCAACGTGATTCCTCAAGGATTATGAATTCCTGGTAATTGTGGGATAATTATTAAACCCTTTCATTTTTGGAAAGATATTAATTTAATTTTAGATATCCATACCAATCATATTTATACAAATAGCTATCTTCTTTTGTATTTGTTACCCTGGTATGACTGAGAACGACTTTAATAAAATGTAGTTAAGCGCTTTTTTGAATCTATGGAATTTAAAAGCATGACGATCGGAGGATGATTTTTTGTGAGAGTCCGTCGGTTAAAAACCAAACTAACACATTTTTCAATACATCTTAAGATTTATGGACCCCTGATGTATATGGGATAATTTTATAACCCTTCATTTATTTAAATAAAAGTGCGTGCGTACAAAGTACACATGTCAGAAGTGAAACTTCTTTGGCAAACTAATTTTTAAGTCTTGTTCATATTTATACAAATCTAATACTTTAGATTTCCGAGACATAGAGGGAGGGGAAAAAGGAAGATATGTTAGTAATTTAATGAATTTAACTGTCATTAAACTATTGAAAGTCTTGAGAATTGATACAAATAATTTAATGAAATTTCAAATGACGAATTGTAAATAAAAATATCACGTGTTTTTCTCGATATTAAAAATAATTACTTAAATTTTTATGTTTGAATTGAAAATTTAAAAAAGGGATTTTATAAAATATTTTTATTTTATATTTTATGAAAGATAGTATATTAAATTAATAAATGACGAGTGGCAAATTAAAATGCCACATTGTTTGTAAATATTGAAACTACCTAACCTTCAAACGACTTCGTATAAAAAACCCTGCACGTCTTCGTGACGCTAATCACGCGTTTCATCCGTAAAAATTTTACCTTCATGCGCCTTCATTTCTAAAAAGGTCTACGAGTTTTTATGCCTTGTTTATCCGCCCTTGTATTCCTCCGAGATACCTCAAGGATTATGAAGTCCTGGTATTTGTGGGATAATTATTAAACCCTTTCATTTTTGGAACGATATTATTAATTTAATTTCAAATCTCATATGAGAGAGAATTTTTAGCCAGCCACCTTCTATTATATATGCTATCCTGGTATACCTGAGAACAACTCTGAAAAACTATTTAAAATGTAGTTAAGCGCTTTTTTACGAGTTTCCGTCGTTTAAAAACACTAAACTAACTCATGTTTCAATACACCTTTTTAATATTCATGTACTCCTGATGTATATGGGATAATTTAATAGGCTTCATTTATTAAGTTATTAAAAAAAACTCCTTTTGAACCTTATGGATTAAAGACGTATTTTTTGATATTATTCATAAAGTTTAAATTTCAATAGCTATCAAAAAATATACGAGTCCATGAGATATTTCTTAGCTTAAAATGGGGTTAAGGAATCTTCTGATTTCCTATGTTTTCCTGGTAAGCATGAGAATTTAAAGAATAATCTCTCTAGTTCAGTAAAGTAAGTTCATTTTTAATGAAAATATTGTTAATATTTGATATAGATTTCAATGGGGGCGTAGCTCAGATGGTAGAGCGCTCGCTTAGCATGCGAGAGGTACCGGGATCGATACCCGGCGCCTCCAATATAGAAGCCTATTTTTATTCAAAATTTTGTAGTTTTAAGAACAATAACTTCTTTATATTTCATAGTACAAATATGTCTTTAATCTCACAGCGTTTTTATTCTTTTTGTTATTTCTTTTCAATCAACTTATCGAATAGTTTTATTTCCTACAACATAAGATGTAAAGACGAATATAGAAACTTTTATTCTATTTAATATAAAAACATGCTTACATTTATAATTATTACGTTGATAGACCAGTGCTTTATTCTCCTTTGAGAAAATCTCATTATAGAATCTAATATGACCTTTTATATTTTAATGACAAAGATACCGTCAAAATTTCATATGTGTAGACGGTTAGTAGTCTCTTCTTATGATGCTTCATCGTTTCAATTATTGCTACACTGTAAAATAAATAAAAATAAATAAACAAATAATCGTTTATTTGGGATAAACAAGTAACAAGATGTAAGATACAAGTAAAAATAACAGATATACCAAATGGGAGGCACCTCAGCAAAATGCCGCATTGGTACGCAAACCAATATGACGCTGATTTTCAGGCGTCCCCGAAGAAAAAATAGAAAAAATAAATAAAAATAAAATAAAACACAAAAAAACACAAGTAGCATTCGGACCGCCTCGGCCTGTTGACATATTTTACGACTATACTAAGTAAACTACAATATACTCTTATATACTAACTGAACTACAACTGTAGTACATGGATTTAAAAATACTTATATACTGCCTAATGAAATTATGATCAATAAGTGAAGGCTGAAACAGCGTAAACTAGGACTCTGGCATCCAAACACTGTTATATTATTAAAAATGTAAATAATGTAATTAAAAGCAGTTGTGTATGTTTCATTTATAACAATGGCAGTTTCGTTAGCCGTGAGTTTCATTTGCGCCTATTGTGCGACAGGAGGCTATATGAATAAAAGCGATTTATTTATTATATGTACTGGTTTAATATGTTGAAAAATTAAAAGTCTACTTGTTGAATTATTAGAAACTAGCAATGCCCCGCGGTGTCACCCGCGTAGATACCGGTCTCGTGGCAGTGGAAAGATCATTAGATACACACTTACATTCATAATCTTTTACATTATTAAATTCCTAACGTCATTTACATAGAACATCAGAAACTGCCTCATTGGTCTAGTGGTTCGCATGTTCGACTACAGACATGAGGTCCTGGGTTCGAGTCCCGGGTCGGGCCAATTCAAAAATCAATATTGAGTTTTCTATTAAGATTTTCTCAATATTTGCCCGAAGTTGGGAAGTTGGCGGTGTGATCCACCCCCGTGCCTCGGAGGGCACGTTAAGCCGTCGGTCCTGCGCCTTATTTTTCTCCGGTCGTGTCGGATCCGACATAAGTCAATTAAAAAAAAAACTACAGTGAATGAAAGAATTTTTTAAAGCGGTCCAGTGTTTTAGCTTGGTTATTATAAAATTTTGACAATAAAAACACATATTCGAAATGCATATTTTTTTCTATAATATTAGAGAAGAGATATACAGAGGTATAAATAATATAGTTTGATTATTTTCGTCACTTTTATTAACTTTTGAACTATAAAAAGTAGTTATAGTGGGATAATTACAGTAGTTGTACATATGGTATCCTGGACTTTTTTTGTAGATATTAATACGTAAATATAATATTTTTTTGTTCTATCATCAACAGTTTCCTCAGCGCACGCAATGACAGTTTTTTTGTGACCGATTTTTTCACACCTTGGATACATTAATGCATTTTTATTAAAGATACCAATTTTTTTTGAGAGAGTAATATAGGCTATGTATGTGGTAAAAAAATTTTGAAATCGGGCCAGTAGTTTTTGTTTGAAAACGTTACAAACATTAGTTGAGGTGATAGGAATGCGTTTCCCGTGCCGTTATTGTTGAGACTATTATCACGGATTAGTTAGTTAACTCTTGAAATACAGTACAGTATACACTTAAACATTTAACATTTACATGTGCCAAACGCCATATAATTTAGTTTGTAATTTGAATATAGTGCGGTAAATGCATTCATGTAACGTCGCCTTGTCGCCGACGTAATAGCGCCAGAATGTGAAATAGCAGCCATTGTTGCCGAATAATAAACCTTCATTGCTTATGATTGCCTGGTACTGAATATTAAGTCTACGTGGGCGATGTCTGTATTAATGTTCTATACGTGTTCGTTCTTTCTCTACTTGTGGGTTTTGTTGGCGCAGTGGTGCAAATAGTCTTATTGGTCGGATTGGATCCGGGGTTCGATAATAGCTCGATAATAAGAAAGTTGATAGAAAAATCGTATTATAAGTTGCAAGATTACCTAGACGATAGAAACGCCTGGAATTGAACGAAATGCTCTAACTTTAATTAAAATATAGTAAATATGTTATTGTAATAATGATGATGGTAAAAAAAAATACCCGACTGAGTTTGTTGTGGGTTCTTGTCGGATCAGGGCGCGAAGGAACCCTCGTAACTTTAGATTTTAAGCCTATTTTGAATACCATCATCAGACGTATATTAGAATCAGAGTGTGGAAAAAAATATATAATTTGATGATTCAAAAGTGCTGTAATATGCCTACTTGAATACAGATATTTTTGATTTTTTTTTACTTGAATAGCTGTGCATGGATAAGTGTTAGTGCCAATACTTATGTGTGGTAGTGAAAGTTGGGTATAGCAGGAGATGAGATCGTTGAGAAGCATAAGTGGATTGAAACTGAGTGACAAAGTAAGAAATAGTGTGATAAGAGAACGATGTCTTTTTTTATTGCCGACAGTTTAGCGCTTGACTGTGATCTCACCTGATGGTAAGTGATGATACAGTGTAAGATGGAAGCCTCCCACCAGTCCAGACTCAGACAAATTAGAAAATACTCGCACTACTGCGCCAGCGAGGCCGATGTGGAATAAAAGAAGATGTGGTGACTAAAATTGAGAAAAGTATGTCTGGATGGTTTAGGCAGGCAAATGAATGAAAGGAGAACGACAAAATTGATTTATGAGTCAAGAGTGAATAGGAAAGTTGGAAGGAGAAGACTAAAGCGAACGTCCCTGGATCAAATCCAAGAGGCCAGGTCAAAAACACTCTAAACCGACGAACTATGAAAGGTATAATGAGAATGAAAGAAGCGAAATAGATATGCAAGGATCGTGGCAAGTGGAAGTATGTGGTCCCTGCCTAACCCTATGGGAATGAGGCGTGACACTATGTATGTATAGTAAGTAGCATCCCACTAACGTCCCACTGCTGCACGTAAAGAAAATGATTGAAAGGAGAACGACAAAATTGATTTATGAGTCAAGAGTGAATAGGAAAGTTGAAAGCAGAAGACCAAAGCGAAAGTCCCTGGCCCAAATCCAAGAAGCCAGGTCAAAAACACTCTAAACCGACGAACTATGAAAGGTATAATGAGAATGAAAGAAGCGAAATAGATATGCAAGGATCGTGGCAAGTGGAAGTATGTGGTCCCTGCCTAACCCTATGGGAATGAGGCGTGACACTATGTATGTATAGTAAGTAGCATCCCACTAACGTCCCACTGCTGCACGTAAAGAAAATGATTGAAAGGAGAACGACAAAATTGATTTATGAGTCNGAGAGATCAGGCGCAGGACCGACGGCTTAACGTGCTCTCCGAGGCACGGGGGTGGATCACACCGCCAACTTCCCAACTTCGGGCAAATATTGAGAAAATCTTAATAGAAAACTCAATATCGATTTCGAATTGGCCCTACCTGGGACTCGAACCCAGGACCTCATGTCTGTGACTACAGACCAATGAGGCAGAGGCAGTATGTATGTATGTATGTTTGATAATTTATTTACCTCGTACCAAATCGGTATGCAGGTTCCTATTTTAAAGTGTATGTGATTTACCGTCACAGTTAACTTGTACGTACTTCTTATCAATAGTTAGCGCCTATAGTTTTGAAATTTCCAATTAGTATTCAAGTAGATATTTGAAAACTATGCAATAGTAATATTCGCCCACGGCTTGTTACGTTACTGAGATCAAGTGTGTAACTTAGTTTCAAACAGCAATTTATCTTGAACCATGTCACATATTAACGTATTAATATTAATACTCAATTTGCGAAAACCGACAAACTTAATTCATCACTTGAAATTGGTATGAATATATTATCAATGGAGACCACTTTATTGGAGGTGTAATTTAACGTTATAACCTCACGTTATGTAATTTATAGTATATAATATAATAGCGGTTCCCCGCGTTGATCTTGATTCCGTTGGAATAACGGACAACCCGTTATTAGTGCATGTTTACGTCGCGAAAGGAACATGTATGATGAAGTCTAAACTACTGGTGAAGTAAATATCTTTGAAGTTTCGCTTACATCCGGATTTCGTTGGAATATGGGGAAACACGTTCTTAGTTAGAGACTACGACGATAGAGGATAATATTTGCCAAATTTTAAGATCTGTTGAATATTTTTGCAGTAAGTGGTCCTTTTGCACCTAATTATCCAGATCAATTGTGTATGAAATTGTTCTTAGTGTGCATTTACAATGTCTACATTAAAAAATAGCCCACCTCCTTCTTCAGGCTCTAGCCTATCTGTGTATCAAATTGCATTTAAATCGGTTTAGTAGTTTTGGCGTGAAAGCGCGACAGATATTTTTGTATTTATAACATTAGTAAAGATTATAAATTAATAATGATATATCTAACAAACATTCTTATCATTAATACGAGTACAGTAAGAGCATTTTATGAAGGTTTAATTGATCCACGCAACTTCGTTTGCGTCACAAGACTACAAGCCCATGGCAAAAATTAACCTGTGAAATGAGCCAACGTGAATAACGCTTAGAAGGCTGTTACTATATCATAAAATCTTACAGCAGTAATAACTCGGTAAGTCCTTAAGTATAGATAATTGCTTTAAGATCATATATTTATGTACGGCAACTTTTTTTCTGATAAAATATTATTGACCATTACCGTTGTACCTTATAGCCGTTCATCTTAAATGGAACAAACAAAAATATTAGGATAAAAAAATATTTACTCCCGTACTCACTTGTACCGATCAGAAATGACGACATGGCACTCAGAATTGTTTTATGATATAGTAACAGGGGATGTCAGGACGCGAAAGGAGATGGCGAAACGGTTGAGGAAGGCGGACGTGACCGCTTCGAACGTTCGCAGGACAAGGCCGGGAAGGAGGCGAGAGGCCCACGATCACCGTCTCTCTCCTTAGTGGTGATCTTTAGGTAACGGATGCCTGTCAATGGCTTGCCAGGTGCTCCAGGCAAGCCACCTTTGACCGTTCACCAGGTTGGACCTAAACGGGCCCATCGCTAGCGGGATTGCGAATGTCTGTCACTCGCGTTCTTGTGACCCCATCTCCCAATGATGTAGGATCACTGCTGAGTTTTAGCTGATCTGAGTCCGGCATAACCTGGAAAATCGTCCCGTGTATTCCAGGTATCCACGACGATATCCCAGCGTTAAAAAAAAGAATAAAACAGCCTTCTAAGCGTTAATCACGTTGGTTCATTTCACAGGTTAATTTTTAGGTTCCTATTAAAAGTTATAAATATTCCGCCATACATGATTATTGCGTAACTTACGCATTAACGCAGTACACAGAACAGAAGCTCTTAAACGGAATTATATTTTTCCTGTTTGTGCATTTTATATTGATGCTCCTCTCCCATTGGTTGTGACATGATTCGAACCAGTGGTTCCTGAGATTAACGCGACAGACTAAACATTGAAACACTTTGAACTTTATAATATTCGTGTGGATTTATCTATAGTGTTTCAAAAATATTTTTTTTTTGTACGAATGATATTTTTATGCAGCCTGTTTTGTCTATTTGGTTTATAGAAACAACTATAACCGAGGTTGATAAATGGGGTGATATAATCATTGAATTGACAAAAACATCTCTCTTTGTCAGAGACCACGTCCTTCCACTTGCCACGATCCTTGCATATCTCCTTCGCTTCTTACATTCTCATTAAACCTTTCGTACAAATTCGTCGGTTTAGAGCACTCTTGACCTGGCCCTTGTTTAAAATGTCTTAGATTTGCTCCAGGCGTGCCTTGGTCTTCCCCTTCCAACTTTTCCGTTCAATTTTGATTCATAAATCCTTTTTGTCAGTCTCCTTCCATTCATTCTCTCTACGTGCCCAAACCATCTAAGCATATAAACTGCAATAATAGCTAGTATTATGTGTGTTCCTCTATTATTTGGGACAACCCTGGATAATCAGGACTTTTGGCATTAACTGATCGAGATACGGAATAATGTAACGCGATATGAGGCCGATTCAATTATGCAAATGTTTTCGGTTCATGTTGGTGGTTTGTTGTTACTATATTGCTTGTTTTCTCATATATCAAACGATTGATTAACGGGTAGCGGAATATTTGTTGTTTATTGATTTTGTTGGAAATTTACGGTTATCTAAAATACATCTAGTTTGTTAACATTTTAGTAGTGTTTGAAACGACATAAAGCAACGATGACATAAATCAAATCAAATCAAATCAAAATATCTTTATTCTAGTAGGCATATTACAGTACTCTTGGATCTTCAAATAATATTTTTTTTCTTTTCCACACTCTAATTCTAATATACGTCTGATGATGGTACTCAAGAATGACTTAAAATCTAAAGTTACGAGGGTTCCTTCGTGCCCTAATCTGAGAAGAGCCCACAAGTTAGTTGAATATATTTGAATTCAAATTAGAGCTATTTGTTCACTCCCACGCGTTTCTATCGTCTAAGTAATCTTGCAACTTATAATACGATTTTTTTATGAACTTACATTTAACAAGGACATTGAATTTATTATAATTGACATCTCTAAAAGGTCTTGTGGGTGTTTATACTTTTCTAGGAATTACAAGGAAGTACTTTTCTAGAAGTAAATATGTACTTTCATCTGTAGATAACAAAATATTTCTGTAAGCTAATATCTGAATAACCAGGATTATAATAGGACATAAATTGATTATATTTATTTTTTAGGAAGACGAAAAATTCTTACACCATGACTTGAAATGACAAAGCGAATTATGAATTTGTTTTAACAATGAAAATGAAAGTATTTCGTCTCTCAATTACGAAAATGGGTATTTCTTTTAATATAGTCTTATGTAATTAACAATCAATTATATGTAAAATCTATTGCATATCTAAATTTATTTTAATTTTTTACATACGTAGCATCACGCCTCATTCCCATAGGGGTAGGCAGAGACCACGTCCTTCCATTTGCCACGATCTTTGCATATCTCCTTCGCTTCTTTCATACTCATTAAACTTTTCATTCAAGTTGGTTGGTTTAGAGTTAGTTTACTCTTGACCTGCCCCATATTTAAAATGTCCTGAATTTGGTCCAGAAAAGTTAACATTGGTATTTTTTTGGGAAATTTGGTAAATCAGTTATCCTACGCCTTACGCATGTTATCAAAAAAGGTCGATACGACAACATTATTGGCAGCATACCATGCGCAAGTAGTTTCCACTCTACGCTATGGTATAATTTTCTGGGGAAATACCAGTATAATTAATGAAATATTTGTTGCTCAAAAAAGATGCGTAAGAGCGCTGTGCCAAATACAACGAAAAGATAGTTGCAGGCCATACTTTAAAAAACTAAATCTTCTTACGGTATCATCTTTATATATTTTAGAATTATGTCTATTTTTAAGAAATAATGATAACCTCTTTGCTCGGGCAAACCCAAATCGTTTTAGGGATAAATTTCAGATTCCAGTTCATAAAACCACATTTTTTAATAAAAACATCTGTGTTATGGCTATCAAAATATATAATAAGTTACCTCAGAATGTACGAAAATGCCATAACATCAACATATTTAAAAAAAAATTGAATGACTTTTTAATTTTTAAGACATTTTATAATATTAAAGAATTTTTTTCCAATTAAGTTTTATATACAAATACAATATATTATCGACATTATTAATTTTAACTTGTATGTACAAATTCATAATACTATTAAGTTTTATATACATTTACGTTGTAAATTTATTTTAATGTGTATAGATTTAAATTTTGGTTTTATAACACTACTGTATTGCACGCCACATAGGCATTGAATTGCAATAAAGAATTATTGAATTGGTCTTCCCCGTCCATTTTTCCCATTCACTATTGACTCTGGTTTAACATTGTTTACTCTATTTGTCCACAGACTTGCTGATAGAAATGCTTGGTGTTCTAGCGAGTTATAGCGTCACAGTAAAGGAGCTCAAACAACTTTTCAATGCTATGAAAGCAGTCAGCGGCAAATGGGTGAGTAAATAATATACGATCCATATATTGATAGTAAAAACAACTGATGTACCACTATAGATTGTTTCTTCATAATTTATTTCTGAGCTTATACACAATTTGCGACATTTTAGTATGGAAAAGAAAAAGCGTTCGCCGACTTTGTAACAAAAACATTGGACAAAGCGGAGCACCAACTAGGGACAAACAAAGTAAAAATAACAAACGAAAAATAGCCAGGCCCCACCAGGCAAACATAAAACACAAAGTAACTGTGCCGCTCCTGTCGGCCAATTACCGCGTATAACGATGCAAATTCAAAAAGTGCACTCGTTTGAATGTTAAAATAGCACACGTTTACTTAGTCGTATTGCAATGTTAAGCCAGAGAATATTTCTTCTACACTAATATTATAAAGAGGAAAGATTGTATTTTTATATGTAACGAATAAACTCAGAAAGTACTGGACCGATTTTAATAATTCTTTCTTCATTAGACAGCTACATTATCACTGAGTAACATAGGCTATATTTAGTACCAGATTACTATAGAAATCTTTAGAAATTCCTATTAAAACCAACCGAAGGTGTAAAAAAATTAGTCATAAAATGTCTTTCATCGCATACGCTGTGCAGAGTATTAATGACAGGACAAAAAAATGTTCGACAATATTATAGAATATATCAATATCTACAAAAAATTTCATGGGACCATATGTCTAACTATTGTAGTTACGTCACTATAACTACTTTTTTACGTTTAACAAATTGATAGAAATGCCGATCAAAAAAATCAGGCCGTGTTATCCATACCATTTATAAATTTTTATCCAAATAAGTAATTTAATATTCAAGACTGTCTAAATAACTGACGATTACTTTTTTAATTATTGAAATCGGATATTCCATTCAAAAGATATCATGAAATAAAAATACTAACTCGACGAGAGAGGGACGCAGTGGACGCAAGCGACATTGAATATTTTGAGTTTTTTAAACCATTTCTATGCTTCATTTAAAAAGTTCTTTTCAGAACTACTTAGTTTTAGTATTAGGAATCACTCTTTTTCACAATATTTGTCAATTCATGATCGTTTAAATTATTATGCTTATAACTTAAATATCTGTACCTATTTATGTCTACCCGTGCGAAGACGGGACGGGCCGCTAGTTACTTATAAAGTAGTTTTATTTAACGAAAACGACTTGAGTCCTTCGTGAGTCACCTTCACAATTCGAAAAATGCTATTCGTTTAATATGTGTCACATAAAATTAAAATCAAAACATTAGTAGGCTCAAAAAGCAGGGTAGCACATCTACCAGCGGAAACTTGAATCCCCTGAGAAGAAACCAGCAAGAATCTCTACGGTTATTCTTTTATAAATAATTTTGTATATTACAATGTAAAATATATTGCTTCTGATAACAACTGGAATCAAGTCGAAACATTTCTATCGCTTAGATAATCTTCAACATTATAATATGCCGTTTGATATATTTCTTAAAGGTATGTACAGCAAATATAAAACTTATTAAAAATAGATATGACAGTAAAGTAAGGCAAGTAAACACGAGATCCTAATTGATATATGGCACGCATTGCTCTTTTATGTAAAATAAATATGTTCAATGTCCTCCTTACTATGTCGTAAGACATAATGCAATGAAAATAAGCGAAATACACTCTGCTCATTTAAATAGTAATAGAAAATGACTGCCAAAATAATTAATGAGGGATTAAATTTTAACTTTAACATTAAATAATTTATTTATCTTAATAATATTGTGTCCTATAAATTTAGCCATAATTTTTTCCCTAGGTGGCTCACATAATTCAATCTTTAATTGTTATATTCGAAGTTAGTTTGAACATATTGTTTTTGGTTAATAAAGGGAAAGTATCTGCGCTGTATATTCACTGTTAAATCAATTTATATCTATGAAAAACAGTTTTTAGAAGGTAACTTTTCATGAGACGTTTTCCTAGCTGTATTGTATAATATGTAAATTCGAGAAAAGGTTAATTCTTGTGACCAAATGTATGTGCAAACACACGTGCATTCTTTTTATTGATTCCTTTAATAAAAAGAGTGAATGTACCTCATACAACTTAAGAAATAAAAATAAACATGTTATAAATTCTAGTAGGCTGCATAAAATTAACAACTCATTTAAGGGTAACTGTATACGCTTTTATAATAAACTCCCAAAAGAAGTTCTAGAAGTGTCGCTTAATAAATACAAAGTCTTTGTTAAAAGAAAGCTGATTGAAAAATCATATTATACATTGCAAGATTACTTAGACGAGAAAAACGCGTGAGATTAAACGAATTGCTCTAATTAAGATTGAAATATATTAAACTAACAGGACATTGTAATGATGATGGTTAAAAAAAATGCAAAATACCCGACTGAGTTTGTAGTGGGCCCTTCTCGGGACAGGGCGGGAAGGAACCCTCGTAACTTTAAACTTTAAGTCGATCTTTAATACCGTCATCAGACGTACATTAGAATTAGTGTGTGGGAAAAAAAATATATTTGACGATTCAAATGTGCAGTAATAGGCCTACTTGAAAAATGATATTTTGATTTGATTTGATTCGTTTCTTCACCTTTATAGACCGATAGGAAAACACATTTGGGTCAACGGGAGTGAGAATAAGTACAGTACCGACAGGTTTGTGTGATCCCTAAGGTACAGGCGTGTAATAAACATGATTTGGTCTTTGGTCATATCTGTAAATTTCGTAATAGAAACATGCAACATCATTATTTCATTGACCTGACCCGAGACACTAATCCAGGACATCATTATAAGATAGCCATTTGCATGCGTCTATTGTATTTACTACAAATATGGCATTTTACATTGCCACTCGTCATTCTCTGTTCTAAATTTTAAATTTGAAAACAAAATTTAATTAATATCTTCTCATATTGACAAAAAAACACGTGGCATTTTTCCACTAAATTTTTCACTCGGGGCACTAATCCAGGACATCATTGTAAGATAGCCAGTAGACCGATAAACAAGTTAGATTTTTATTATATGTGCCGGAATGCAATACTCTGTGGAACACTGTTTGATTGCACCAACATTACCCACCAAAGCCCACAGTATAGATTTATGGATGCCACTAATGACGATGGCGGCGGAGAACCCTACGCCTCTATGCTTTATGCTTCCTTTCTCCCTTATTCTGCGACATATGAATAAGTAATAAAAATAAAACTTTTTTTACGATTTGAATGAAAACACGAAACCGATGTATTCAGACTTTGCCAAACGTAATATTGTTGTCGTCACCGAAATACTACAGTGCATTCATGTTTTCCTGGTACTCGAGAAGACAGTGTGGGGGAGGCTGCAGAATTTAACTCGCCATCAAATCATATGAATAAACAGAATGTATATGATGAAATGACAGCAGTTAGTTGGCAACAATCCAAGGTCTTTATTATATTGCAATTGTTATTATAAATTTATATTAAGGCTTGTTGAAAGGATATCGATATATCGATAATATTTTTTGAGTGTATCGATATTTTTATCCGATATTTAGGATTTTGATATATCTATGTATCGATATAAAATTCCAAGTGTCGAAATGGTATAAAAATCGATATTTTTACAGACACCAAATAAATATTTATAAATTTTAAGATTTAAAAAAGTCTAAAAATGAATACTTTTTCATTCTCCCTTTTTTTACCAATTAAAATATGTTTTAATTTTTTTTTGGTCTACTCGATTTGCTATTTTATAATTTGTTTTTAATTTGACAATTCATTCCGTCAATTTAAACTTTAACTGCCCTTTCGTATTCTTGACTTTACTGATTTATGTTTTATAACCTCATCATATGCTTATTTCTGCACTTGACTGATTACCTCGTTTTCAAACAATCAAATAATAATCGATTGATGTCTATCGATTAATATATATCTAGACATGTAAGATAACAAATAGCTTAGGCTTAGTAAAATAACTTGTAGAGCACAAATATTCTTTGTTAAATCACACAGATACATCAATATATCGATATTATTAAATAATAATATAAATATCGATATTTTCAAAAAATATCGATATGATATATACCGATATTTACAAGTTCGATCGTGGAGTACTACAGTCACCTTTGGGATGGCTCAGCCAAGTATCAGCTTGATGCATTGGATTCGGTGGATTGCCGAGCACGGAGACTTATAGGCGACGAAAAACTCGATCGAAGAATGACTAGTCTGCAGCATCGACGTAACGTTGCCTGTCTGTCGGTATTCTATAGAATATATTTAGGAGAGTGTGCGCAGGAGCTATATGGTTTTGGCCAATGGTTTCTGATCCGCACCGCCAAGGAGTCGAACGCTTTACCGGCTTCCGTCTTCCCTGACTCCTACGATCCAGGTACTTTCAAACCAAGAGTGAATAGGCACCTCTTAGGCATGCGCGGGCCACCTTAGGCTGGCTTAACATCAGGTGTGATAGCAGCCAAGCGCATGCCTATCTATCATAAAAAAATATCGATACTTTAATACATATCCGACATCCCTAATTTACATTACGAAAAATGACTCACATTTATTTAATGGTACGTATTGTTATCTATTCTTTTGCAAAAACCTGTAGCTCTTAAAAGCTACTAAGATATAATTAATTGGCATCCATAGGGTATGTTCATTAATTTATCGGTTAGATACAATGAATAGATATTATTTAGCCCGATATTAATAAATACTGTTAACAATAGCAGTTAGGAAAAGTTGCCAGTAACCCATTATGTTGTAAGGAAATACTTAAGTACAAATTACACGGACATGTTGAGCCCTCTATTCATTAGGGGTCGCTTTCCGGCGCCTGCGAAATTGCTTGTTATATTACGATGATTATATATTTTTTAAACATGAACGATGTACAGTAATCGTTATACATCCAAAAGTTAATGACCCGAATATAATCTTAAGACTTAAATAAAAATATATTTGACAATTCGAAGGTGCAGAATAGGCCTACTTGAATTAAGATAATTTGATTTGATTTGTTTCGTCATCGTTATAGACCGATAGGAAAATAAGGATTTGGGACAACGGGGTGAGAATATAGTACCGACAGGTTTATGTGACCACTAAGGTACAGGCGTGTAATAAACATACTTCGGTCTTTGGTCATATGTGTAAATTTCATTTCAATATAATAATATAAACATGCAATATCATTTTTTCATTGACCTGACCCGAGACACTAATCCAGGACATCATTACAAGATAGCCATTTGCAAGCGTCTATTGTATTTACTACAAATATGGCATTTTCATTTGCCACTCGTCATTCTCTGTTGTAAATATTAAAACAAAATTTAATTAATATCTTCTCATATTGACAAAAAAAACACGTGGCATTTTTATTTACAATTCGTCATTTGAGATTTCAATAAATTATTCGTATTAATTTTCGATGATTTTAATGACAACTAAATTCATTGAATTCCTAATATAACTTTCCTTTTCCCTCCCTCTAAGTCCCTTTCCCTCCCTCAGAAATCTAAAGTTATAGATTGGTATAAATATAAACAAGACTTAAAAATTAGTTTGTCAAAAAAGTTTTACTTCTGACATGTTTACTTTGTACGCACGCACTTTTAACTTTATTAGCATGCTGCTTTTACGCCATGTATCCCCTTGGCAGCTAAGATTTACCAGTACAGTGGTTAGTTATCGCACGCGACGTCTGCTATTCCTTAATATAGAGATGTTTTTGTGATTGTGGTATGGGAAAATTTGATGTAACTTACATGATATAAGGTTGATGCAAAGCTACTAAGCTGGCATGGATGGTGACAGAGACAGCGGACAGATGGAAATAGTCAAATAGCACTGGCAAATGGTAGTGAAAGCCTTGTGCAGGTTGGAAATGCAGCTTCAGCACGCGGCAAGAAACGGGAATCAGAGTGCTCGATTGGGCTCCCTGACTACATCATAATTCAATGGCAAGGCTCCATTCAGCTCTCTCTAAGGATTCCTTAAGGTTGCGGCTATCAACTGATAAAATCTTTAGACATAAATGGGTAGATGGATTTTGAGATTTAAGGTCGGCATAGATTGACAATTCGAGACAATAAATAGCGCAAATCCATGGTTCCATGGTATCGGGTCTTCGCTGTTGACAGTGTTGGGAACAGGTAGTAAATACTATAGAAAATCTATACATATATTAGCAAGAACCCCTACCTGATCTACGGAATGTTTAGTAGTCTGGTTACATAATAGTAAGCAAGTTAAGATAATGACAGTTCACTTCGTATATATATTCGAAAACTTGTTGTACGTACGTAAAAACATTGACTTTTTTAATAAAAAGAGTGAATGTATATCATATAACTTACGAAACAAAAACAAACTTGTTGTAAATTCTAGTAGGCTGCATAAAAGTAACAACTCATTTAAGGGTAACTGTATACGTTTCTATAATAAACTCCCACAAGACGTTCTAGAGATGTCAATTAATAAATTCAAAGTCTTTGTTAAAAGAAAATTTATAGAAAAATCGTATTATAAGTTGCAAGATTACTTAGACGATAGAAACGCGTAGGGGTGGACAAACTGCTCTAATTTGAATTGAAATATATTAAACGAATATGATATTGTAATAATGATGATGCCTCTTCTCGGATCAGGGCGCGAAGGAACCCTCGTAACTTTAGATTTTAAGTCGTTCTGGAGTATCATCATCAGACGTACATTAGAATTAGAGTGTGGAAAAGAAAAAATATATACCATTTGTCGATTCCACAGTGCTGTAATATGCCTACTTGAATAAAGATATTTTGATTTGATTTAATATGTATGTCATTTTTTCACAGCCACGTCATTCTGCAAAACTTCTCAACGTGCTCCGTCAGATGCCACATAGGAATGGTCCAGACGTCTTCTTCAGCTTTCCGGGCAGGAAAGGATCTGTAAGTAACATTTATAATATCCTTATTTAATTTGTCATTTGACACTGGTTTTACTCGTATTGATTAAAGTTTCCAAAACTAGGTTAACACAATATGACGTAATTAAACATGCTGCCATATATTTTATGTTACCTCAAAACTCACTATTTAATTTTAATTAATGTGGCTTTGCTTTTGTTTTGTCGGTCAGAATAATACTGTTTAATAGAGAATATAAAATTTCTTTTGTTTCAATTGGTTTGTTAACCTCTATTGATTTTGAAAAACCAATTATTTCCCCGATTGTGATTAACGTAACCTGAAACTTAATAAACAAACAGGCAATTAAACAACGATCCCGCTGTTGCCGAGCTAATTGGATAGGCGACTAATGAGCAATGCAACCCTGGTTACCGGTGCCCTTAATGCTATCGAGCTCATTCAATAATTATAGCCTTTGTGCCTAATGTCCCCATTTCAGGTTAGTACTCCAATCTGAACCTGTTAGTGGGTACACCTACAATTACGGTTAATTAAATTTTTTTACATAAATCACGTAGGTTTATAATGAAATGTTTTAAAAATACTAAATTGTTTTTAGCCTATGAGGGTAGATGTAAAAAAATGTACGAAATAATGTATGCGGTTTCAATGTCAGCCAGTTTTTTTATTCACTTTTTGATTTTCAGATATTATTTAAAAAATTTTTTCGCCAATATAAGTGTAATTTTGCGGATTATGTATTTTTTTTTGGACATGTCATGAGATGGGAGGATAGCAATGTGTGCAAGAGGGCCCTAAATATGATGGTAAGCGGCAGGGTCGGAAGAGGGTGACCAAAAAAAGTGTGGATGAGCTGTGTGAAAGAGGATATATGTGTAAGGGGTGTGAATGTAGATTTGACAGCGGATAGAGTGAAATGGCGAAAGGAAACATGCTGTGCCGACCCCACCTAGGATAAGGGTAAGAAAATGATGATGTACTCTGTTATTTTTAATATTTCAATTTCTATCGTACTCGCTTTTCTAGCAGAGGTTTCGGGTTCGATCCTCAGTGAATTTAGGAAAATCTTTTTTTTATTTTGTATGACTGGTGGGAGGCTTCGGCCTTGGCTAATTATCACTCTATCAGCTATGACGTACAAAGGGATTTGTGTTCCAGTACGATGCTGTGTAGAAATTATATGAGATACATTGCCTTTAACCAGATAAGCAACCTGTCAAAAAAAAACGATATAAAAATATATTTAGTGCAGATACAAAAGTTAAAAATCAAATTGGAGGCGCCGGGTATCGATCCCGGTACCTCTCGCATGCTAAGCGAGCGCTCTACCATCTGAGCTACGCCCCCGTTGTAAGTCAATATTAAAAATTAATAAATGAACAAAATAAATCATGTACGCACAAAGTGGATGTAACACGCAGTGCAAATAGAAGTCTAGTTTGTTATGCTAATTGTTATATGATTTTATCTGATTATAAAAGAAGATGTAATGACTAAAATTGAGAAAGGTATGCTTGGATGGTTTGAGCACGCAGAGAGAATGAACGAAAGGAAACTGACAAAAAGGATTTATGAGAGAAAATTGGAAGGGAAAGACCAAGGCGTACGTTCCTGGATCAAATCCAGGACATTTTAAATGAGGGCCACGTCAAGAGTACTCTAAACCGACAAAGTTGTATGAAAGGTTTAAAGAGAATGAAAGAAGCGAAGGAGGGATGCAAGGATCGTGGCAAGTAGTCGTGGTCTCGTCCTTCCCCTATGGGAATGAGGAGTGTTGCTATGTATGTATGATTTAGCATTACTACCTAAACGTTGCAATTTTGAAATTTAATACAGTAATGTCTGTTATTTTTTGAGTCAAACGGACGATAATGCATTTTTGGTTTTGAAAAGAAAAAGATTAAGACACATTTTTTGAGCTTTATTAGACAACTAGGTTTGGAGAACTAGATACAACCGTGAACTGTACCAATTGTAAGATTACCTTTGCGTCGTACAAATCCTGGAATTAGAAAAAGTACGAGACCATAGCCTCAAGGCATCTACTTGGGGGCTAAGTGGAGATGCCTATATGGTGTCCAAAACGACTGGAAAGGTATTCAATGACAAAACTGGAAATTAAATCAAAAAATGGATCGGTTCGGATTAAAATATGTTCAAGGCCAGGACTGTTGTGTCTTAAAAGAAGAAAAGTAATTGTTACAATAGTTTGTTTAGATTAGAGTATCAAGAATCATATACTAAAATCTCCGTTGAAATTAGATGGATTTAAAAGAAATTTTTTTACGAATGAAACTAGTGAATAGCATCACGAAAATGTGCAGCGTTTTTATGCTAATTCATTTGAATGTCAGGTAGTTTTAATATTCATAAATAGTGACATTTCTCATAAAATATAAAATAAAAATATTTCATAAATACTCTTTTCTAAATTTTAAACTCAGAAACAAAATTCTGTTCATAATTTCTAATATAGACAAAAAATCACGTGGCATTTTATTTGCAATTCGTCATTTGAGATTTCATTAAAATATTTGTATTAATTTTATACTTTTTTATTTTTTAATGACAATTAAATTCCTAACATATCTTCCTTTTTCCCTTTTGTATAAATATATACAAGACTTAAAAATTGGTTTGCAATAGTAGTTTCACTTCTGACATGTGTACTTTGTACGCACGCACTTTTCATTTATTATAGACCGCAAGCATGGAATAAGTAACAGAGAAAAGCGAATAATCAGTAGAATCGGGCGACCTTTTCGTTTTTTAGCAATTTCTACCAGGCAACCTTTTCGTTAGGGAGATTATTTAAAGTAAGAAGGGAAATGGTATCCATTTATAATTATACACATAAATACAAATATTACTTCATACTAATACATATACGTATACAATTAGTGAATACCAGTAAAACATTAGACCGAATAAAAGTAAATGTAATTAAAACATAGACTAAAACATACATATTTAAATCTAATCAAATTATTAAGCATTACTCTATTAGCTAGTTAGTAAAAATAAGAAAAAATGAAATTGAAATAAAATATTGTTGTCCTTATACAAACTATTGAAATGACTCATCATTGAATAAATATAATTAAAACATCTGTCAATGTATGTAAATAGAAATTGAATGTAGATTTCAGACACTGTTATAATATTTAAAAAAATACAAAAATTTTAGTGTTTTTATCAAAAGTTTTACATAAACATGCGGTATTTTTATGTCTTATTTCTAAAGTGCTTTTATAATCTTCTTACATTTTATTTATACACTAGTTATATTGTTTGAATAGCTCTGTTTTTAGTATTATGTTAAATATTACCCTATTCCAATGGACACTATATAAAACGGCGGAAATATTAAAAGACTCGATTGTTAGTCGATCTTATATAGTTCTTTTTTATGTTTTACTCCATCCCCATCATAGACTCATCATGAAAGACAAAGACTTAAATTCTTTTTGCATAATTAAGACGCAATGAAATCTATGTCTAACAAATTATATACACTGATAGGATAGTCTGATGTTAAAGTTTGTGGATTTACTTTAATAAAATCTAATAATATTGTTATTGCCACGAAACTAACTACATACATAGCATCACGCCTCGTTCCCATAGGGGTAAGCAGAGACAACATCCTTCCACTGGCCACGATCCTTGCATATCTCCTTCGCTTCTTTCATTCTTATTCGTCGTCGTCGTCGTCGTCGCTTCAACCGATGGACGTCCACTGCTGGACATAGGTCTCACGTAATGACGTCCACAAGGCCCGATCTTGCGCCGCCTGGCTCCAGCGGCTACCGGCGACCCTCTTTATGTCGTCGGTCCACCTTGTGGGGGGTCTCCCTACACTGCGCCGTCCGGTGCGGGGTCGCCACTCCAGCACCTTTGGCCCCCAACGTCCATCGGTCCTTCGGACTATGTGCCCCGCCCATTGCCACTTCAGGTTCGCGATTCGCAGGACTATGTCGGTGACTCTGGTTCTACTACGGATCTCTTCATTTCTGATTCGATCACGTAGAGAAACTCCGAGCATAGCCCTCTCCATCGCACGCTGAGTGACTCTGAGCTTCCGCATGAGGCCCATAGTCAGCGACCATGTCTCAGAACCGTAGGTCATCACTGGCAACACGCACTGTTCGAAGACTTTGGTCTTCAGGCACTGAGGGTTATCAGACGAAAATATCTGGCGTAACTTCCCGAACGCAGCCCAACCGAGTTGGATTCGGCGGTTGACCTCCTTCTCGAAATTGGATCTACCTAGCTGGACTATATGTCCCAGGTATGTGTACTCGTCAACAATTTCGAGAGCTGAGTTCTCAACGATGACTGGGTGAGGCGGTACATGGATATTAGACATAATTTTCGTCTTATCCATGTTCATTTTCAGGCCCACCTGTTGAGAAACTCTGCTGAGGTCATCGAGCATTGTATTGAGATCTTCGAGAGTCTCTGCCATAATGACTACGTCATCGGCAAACCGTAGATGAGTGATGTACTCGCCGTTGATGTTGATGCCCAGTCCGTTCCACTCCAAAAGCTTAAAAAGGTCTTCCAGCGCCGCAGTGAAAAGCTTCGGGGAGATAACATCTCCCTGTCGCACTCCACGTTGCAGTTGGATAGACGCTGTGCTTTGGTCCTGTATACGGACTGACATGGTGGCGTTTTCGTACAAGCACTTCAACACGTGTATGTACCGGTAGTCAATTCGGCATCTCTGTAAAGATCTCAACACGGCCCATGTTTCCACCGAATCGAAGGCTTTCTCATAGTCCACGAACGCTAAGCAAAGTGGCCGATTATACTCTTCGGTCTTCTGTATAATCTGCCGCAGCGTAAAGATGTGGTCTATGGTACTAAAGCCTTTTCGGAAACCGGCTTGTTCGGGAGGCTGGAAGTCGTCAAATCTGCGAACGAGACGATTCGTAATGACTCTCGAGAACAGTTTGTAGACATGACTTAACAGCGCGATAGGTCTGTAGTTCTTCAATAAGGCGTTGTCGCCTTTCTTGAAGAACAGAACCACCACGCTCCTATGCCATGCCTCCGGCACTGTGCCATCGAGGATGACGGAATTGAACATTCGCTGAAGGACTTTGAGTACCGGTTTTCCACCCGCCTTCAGGAGTTCTGCTGTGATTCCGTCATCACCTGGTGCCTTGCTGTTCTTCATCTGTTTGAGAGCCATACTAATCTCGTACAGACTGACGTCCGGGATGTCTTCAGTGTAGTGTCGGGTTAGTTTGGCTCTGGGATCTGCAGCCAAACAGTCAATAGGCTTGACAGTCGATGAGTATAGCTGTCCATAGAAATTCTCGACCTCGCTCAAAATCTCTGGTTTCGACGCAATGAGCTTGCCATCACTGGTCCTCAGCCGCGTAAGCTGGCGCTGACCAATAGACAGGTCTCTTGCGAACACTTTGGAGCCTTTATTGCGTTCAATAGCGTCTTTGATGCGCTCCGTATTGAAGGTTCGCAGATCACGTTTTTGTGATTTGGAGATCTGTCTGTTGATACGCCGGTAATCGGACGCGTCCGCTGCTGACTGTAAGCTCATTGTCTGTCTTTGCTCCATGAGATTGAGAGTGTAGTCAGAGAATCTCTTGGTTTTCTTTTTACGGGCTCTGAAGTACTTAGTCCCAACCATATGAACAGTTTCTACTAGCCTATTGTTAACCTCATCCACAGATTCGCATTCCTCAAGGCCGTCGAAGCGGTTTTGCAGCTCTAGTTGAAAGCTCTCGGGGTCTTGGATTTGGGCACGAGTAGGTCGGAGCGTAGACTTCACCAGTCTGAACCGTTCTCGATGGACGTTGATATTCAATGTGCCTCTTACCATGCGGTGATCGCTCCCAGTTTTCACTTTACTGATCACAGAGACATCATTGAATATGTTCCGTTTCGTAGACATGATGAAGTCTATCTCATTTCTCGTGGAACCATCGGGACTCAGCCAGGTCCATTTTCGGAGCGGCTGTTTCTTGAAAAAGGAGTTCATCATGTAGAGTCCCTCCTTTTCCATGAAATCAGCGAGCATCTGTCCCCTCTGGTTCCGTTGCCCATAGCCATATTGCCCCACTCTCAACTCTGCCCCACTTCGTTCGCCGAGTTTTGCGTTAAAATCTCCCATCACAACATTGTAGAATGTCCGAGAGGTATGCATGGCCCTGGATATGTCCTCATACATAACCTCTACATCCTCATCCGGATGTGATGATGTGGGTGCGTAAACCTGGATGACCTTCAGCGAATACCGTTTGGTGATTCTGAGTATCAGGTACGCTACCCTGTTGGACACGCTGTTAATTTCTACAATGCTGTTGACGAGGGATTTGTGGACAAGGAATCCGACACCACCTTGAGATTGAACTTCACCTTCCCGGTAGTAAAACAAGTTACCGGATTCGAGGATTATCGTGTCCTCCCCCTCTCTACGGACTTCGGACAATCCTATAATATCCCAGTGTAACTTGTTAACTGCTTCTTCCAGCTCGAACATTCTTATTAAACCTTTTATACAAGTTCGTCGGTTTAGAGTACTCTTGACTTGGCCCTTATTTCAAATGTCCTGGATTTGGTCCAGGAACGTTCGCCTTGGTCTTCCCCTTCCAACAATACATCTTTTATACCACAACGTTCTCTTATCACACTATTTCTTACTCTGTCACTCAGTTTTATTCCACTGATGCTTCTCAACGCTCTCATATCTACCGCATTTATTTTACTTTTGTGATTCTTCTGCCATACCTTACTTTCACTACCATACATAAACTAACTGCTATACCAAAATATGAATATATTCAAGATCTACTCCTCCGAGGCATTAATTCAATCTGTCACTCAATTCACATCTGTGAAAAATTGTATTTCGGTTTCGCTTACACGGAAATATGTCAGCGACAGGAGGTGTATCTGAGTAAATAATTCTTTCTTTATATACCACGCAAAGAGATACAGACACTCTAAACAACAAATAAATAAAAGTCTCCAAGAGTAGCCATGAAATGTTTATTTCACCGATCGCAATCGTATTGCTTGCGTCGGTGTCCTCGATATTGAATTCTGCCGGTACTTTCGACTCAGCAGGCAGCATTCGTGGTGATTGCGAAATTGATATATTATGTGTTTGTATTCTAGGTGAATTCTCATTCATGACATAATCTGTGCACGCAAAACCTAATAGCTGTCTATATTATAATATCTTTATTGTAAGCATCTACAGGCTCATAGATAGATAGATAGATTACTCTTTATTGTACACCAAAATTTTACAACAATACTTATATATATATATATTACACAAGGGAGTACAATAGGTGGCCTTATCGCTACCTAGCGATTTCTTCCAGGCAATAATGATACATACTAGCGCTACGTAAGAAAATACACAAATACATACATATTTACATACATACATACATACATAGCATCACGCCTCATTCCCATAGAGGTAGGCAGAGACAATATCCTTCAACTTGCCACGATATTTGGTCCAGGAACGTTCGCCTTGGTCTTCCCCTTCCAACTTTCGCATTCACTCTTGACTCATAAATCCTTTTTGTCAGGCTCCTTTCATTCATTCTCTCTACATGTCCAAACCATCTAAGCATACCTTTCTCTATTTTAGTCACTACGTCTTCTTTTATGCCACAACGTTCTCTTATCACACTATTTCTTACTCTGTCACTAAGTTTTAATCCACTCATGCTTCTCATTTATTTTACTTTTGTTATTCTTCTCCCATACCAAACTTTCACTACCATACTTACATACATACATAAATATATACAATACTTAAAATATGGGAATAAATATATTACTTGTCGTCACTTGAATTACAAAGCTCATGTTATTGTGTTAGTAAAAAAGAAAACATTTATTCCATGTTAGTGACTTAACCAATAATCAAACTTAACCTCTATACATTCTTTTTTGTCGAGGCGGAAATCTTTCTAAGATACCCGACTTTTGGGGGATATATCGGGTTATGTGGTATTTTCCAGTAAAACCCCTTCGGTGGCCGTTCACAAATTCGCCGAGGTCCTCGTCACGTAGGCTCCTCCTATTAGGCGATACCTCTTACTGGCAATTGGTGCTGCCACGGCAGATCAAGACTACATTAAACTGCCGTCTTCCTGGAGTCGTTTGAGTGTTAAGAGAATGGCCATAGCCCCTTTTGTGACCGCTCGCGACTCGAAAGTCCCACTATCAGGGATATGTCATTTCTGTGTTTTAACAGGCCGGCACTGGTCTTTGCCGTCTCCGGCAAATGGTGGCTCTTTCCAGCTCTCTCCTTCTTGATCATGACGATTTCACAGAAGGTGACCATCGCCTTCCATTAAGCCTCCTTCGCCAGCATCTCTCCTAAAATGACCGGTAGGGGGAGGTCGTTCCTAATTTCACTGGCCAAGTGATGACGTTCTGAGGTCCATGCAGGACACTCTTCCAGGGTTTGCTGGGCGTAACCTATTACAATTTTTAATATGCGAATCACCGCCACCCAAACCATTAGAAATAGCTCAGCTGTGATATTACATATATGCTGTCCAACCTTGTAGCAATCATATTTAGGATGCTATTGGTGAGGCCACGCAATCTTCGCACCAGGAAGCCTAATCTTTTGCGCATTGTGGCGTAAAAACAGTCAACTCGCGCCTCTGCGAACATCCCTGATGCTCTACAAAAGCGAGGCAGCTTTATCAGCACCCTGAATGCATTATTATGTACGCGGAGAGCGTTGTAAGATTTTTGAGAGTACTTGGCCCACAGGCTGCATGTGTAGAAAGTAGTGCAATAGCGTAATTTTAACTGTTTTGATTCATTTTGTGGGTATGTTACCAAAATTCTCTGGAGTCACTGGAGTGATTTGAAAATAAAAATTTATGGAAATGACAGACATTCAAAATCTTACTTTCGTGACGTACCCTTAGAATAGACAATCATCTTAAGACACTGCTAAATGCATTTATTTGCGATCAAATCGCAGTTTCCTTGCCAACTCTTCCAAACTACTTAACTACTTAGCGAGCTTCTAAACACCTAGAAGACAAACATGTATATCAAGAGCAAAAATTGTACCTGCAATTCTATGATCTTCATTAAATTAATTCTTAACTAAATCAAAATTACATCTTTAGGCTAGCGCATTACCATCCTAGACCGTACCATCACGTGAAATCACAGCCAAGACCCATCTTGTACACAATAAAAAAGAACTATGGATGCCATTTCGTTAATTCACCATCTAGGTTTTATACAAATTTTTTATAATCTGTACACATTTGCAATAGGAACTGGGAGATTAAAAAACTATTATCGAATATATAAGAATAAAATACCGTAAAGCTTCTCAGGTTAACCATTTCAGAACAATGGCTATGAAATTTTGGATCACTTGCAACTATTTCATGAAAGGGCCATTAATGGAGAATTATTAGGAAACTCTGGCGATCACGAATGGTTGGGGTGAAATTAAATTCGATTCGTTTCCGAGGAAAACTTTAGCCAATCGTGTTTTTGTATCAAAAATTTCAACCTCTGCGAAATCATTGGAAATGTAGCAGCAAACTTTTTCATAAGTTCTTTAATTTAGTGATTTTGAGATAACCATATTATGTTTAATCTGTAAACTTTAACATATGTCTTCTCACTTATGGATGAGAGAGGGTTTGCAGTTCAAACTCATCGTGCATAATTGATTATGACAAATTTAAAACGACCGTTATATTCATAAGTTACTAGCGACCCGGTACGTACTTCGCTACTTAGAAAGTTCAAAAAAGTTCGTAAGTATGAAAACAGTTTCAATTTGACAGCAAAATCCCTATTAACAAAATGATCTGCTATTTATTGAGTTCATTTGTTACAAAACATGTGATAATTGAGGAATCGCTCGACCGATTTTGTTTTAACTTCACATAAACCATCTACTAAATAGTCCGAACAAAGCCTAAACATTTGGTTTGGATAAGTGGCAAGTGGTTGGCATTGAGCAACCAAACAACATTAGTAGTTTTGGTCAGAGTTTTTATGAAGTAGGATGATCCCATGAAAACTATAAGTTTATAATTTTTTTTTATTTAAAGTAACTTCGCTGGATTGGGCTATTATCAGTATAATAACTAAGCCTAGTAACGTTTATTTCTATATACTAGATAAAATATTAAACGAAAAGAAAGAAATAAAATCAAGATGATTGAATTGCTGAAGAAGAAATGTTTGGATTCATTTGAGATCTCTAATCTATTGTCCAGTTTAGCTATTAATTATTTAAAATTCAAAGCAGCTATTACGTTAGCTACAAAGTTTAACTATTCAATCTATCGTACTAGTAGTTACTCCCTATCTAAGGTTTTGTCGAGAAGTTAAAACATTACTCAAAAATAATTATATGACGTGTCATTAATTGACATGACTTCTATATGAACTTGTTATGTTCGAGGGTGAAATTCAACTTTGCAGACAGACACCCTTTGATGCTAAAGATAAATTCTCCCCAAGTCTCAGAGATTGAGTTTGTAATAAACTCGTAAAATATGAAAACAGGCAAACCAAACGAGCGGAGCAACTTTCTAACGAGCCCAGTTTGATTCTCATTGTGTTGGAATTTAATGAATTCACCGCCAAAAACCCGGCCTGCTGATTTATTTTTAAACATTAAACCTTCGAGCTAAAGGATGCAAATGTTTGCTCTATTTAGTTATTTATTGTTGCATTACTATTTCTTCTTCACATTTTTTAATTAACCTTTATCCAATCCATTTCAAAATTCAAATTCTTCTTTAATCAAGTAGAAGTAACCTTAATTTTTATAACATTCTTTATTAGTTTCACCTGAGCGTGTCTATGTATGTAACGAAATCTTCGAACGATATTTTGCCCTAATTTGATTAATTCAATATGGTAAACAAAGATTAAAAAAAAAACATTCCTTGGCATAACAATAAAATTATTGACGAGAAGATTTCTAAATCGAGATGCAATCATTAACTACATATATTGTTTTAGAGTAGATCTAACTAAAAAGTGAAAATAAATTTAGTTGAAATAAAATAAAAATGATCGAGTGGTGAGGAATGATTCTGTGGTCAACGTTATCTATGTATGGGGTGAGTGGTAATCTGATTCAAGCATTGAAGTCTCTCTACGAGGGTTCTAGTGCTTGTGTCAGAATAAACGGGGCGTACACGGAGTGGTTTCCTGTCGAAAGAGGTGTTCGACAGGGATGTGTTGCGTCACCATGGCTGTTCAACCTATTCATGGATAAATGTTTGACAGATTTAAAAGAAAGTATGTATGAGTTAAGAATGAATGAATTACCCATAAAATGCTTACTCTACGCTGATGATCGAGTAATACTTGCATCATCTGCTAATATGCTACAGGAGATGGTAAATATTATGAATGAAGCTTTGAATATTATGAATGAAGGAAAGGAATGAAAGTCAATGTTTATGAAACGAAATTTATTTTAGTATACTCGTACAAGTAGAAGATGTAAATAGGTCTACCAAAGATGGAACATATGAAATTTATATTGAAAGGAGAGGGAATGCAGGTAATGTGGTGATTGGTGCTCTGCACGCATTTAATAGTCTAACGGTGTATCAATGGGCCAGACTGGCTGTGCATACAGGACTGTTGGTGCCAACACTTATGTATGGTAGTGAAAGTTGGGTATGGCAGAAGAATCACAAAAGTAAAATAAATGCGGTAGAGATGAGAGCGTTGAGAAGTATGTGTGGATTAAAACAGAGTGACAGAGTAAGAAATGGTGTGATAAGAGAACGTTGTGGTATAAAAGAAGATATAGTGATTAAAATTGAGTATGCTTAGATGGTTTGGGCATGTAGAGAGAATGAATAAAAGGTGACTGACAAAAAGGATTTATGAGTGAAAAATGAATGCGAAAGTTGGAAGGGGAAGACCAAGGCGAACGTTCATGGACCAATGAGAATGAAAGAAGCGAAGGAGATATGCAAGGATCGTAGCAAGTGGAACGACGTTGTCTCTGCCTACGCCTATGGAAATAAGGCTTGATGCTGTGTATGTATGTATGTTGATATGAACCCTGAATGCTAATATATGTCCAATGTCCCTACAATATTATCGATGTAATTTTGTACACCATCAATTGATGTATAATTTTAACAATAATTATCGGGTAACCAACACTATGAATAGTTAATTGGAGCTTTTAGTCGTACATATCTGAATCGACGAGCAGGATATATATTTAGCTTCGTTGTGAAAAATCTATTTCTATATAAAACCTCTTTCATAATATCTATAAAAGGGAAAAATGAAGGCTCACATGGAACAACTTTGTAACGACGCGAATTTGATTCGAATTGTATGGGAATTTAATAACTTCTCTGTGAACCACCTGCGAGTTTACAGATAATTATATATTCCAAAAAGGAACTGTTCGCTTTCGTTGGAAATATACTTACAAAATTATTAATACAGATTTTTATTAACGTATTTTTGGAGTGTCATGTGTACTAATCGAACTCTATTTACTTTGTACCTAACCTTGGGTACATTATCTTTCTCTTTATGATCTCAAAAAGTCTAATATTTGGATCAACTGTTGTACGTAATATGAGCAAATTTTTATCAAAAAGGCTGTTTTGATTAAATGAAAGTGAACCTGCAGTATCGACATTTTTATAATCATTTTACTGCTAAACATTGGATTACTATTGTCTTGATTTATTATATCTAATTCCACTCTTAGAGGCAGTATTCGTTTGGCAGCGTCCAAGTGTTGGAATGATATTCCACTAACGATAAGAAAGTCCAAATGCGTTGGAAATTTCAAAGTCCTGTGCAAGCAGTGGCTTCTAAGTGTACAAATGTCCAACATAAATTGGACAATTGAATAATAATATTAAATTTGGTATTAAATATTTACATTTTAAATTGAATGAAATGTTTATTTCCATTTCAGAACTATCTCTTGTAAGCTACATTAAATAAAATAGCCAATGTATGCAGTTCTCTTCTTAGTCCATTACGTAATTTTTAACAGACTTCAAAAAAAGAAGGAGGTTATCAATCTCCCGACTGGGTGGACCGATATTTATGATTTTTTTTAAATGGAAGGTGGTGCTCGTCATAGGGTCCCATTTTTTTAAAAACCAGTTCTGATGATGGCATCCGTGACAAAACCGGATAAGTCTTAAATTTGCGTAAGCATGTGCGCGACAAATGGACGAATAACTCAAGATCACGCTAATCGATTTCGATGATTCTTTTTGATTAGAAAGGATATACTTCAAGGGTTGTTTTGTGATAGTTTGGTAAGGTTCTGATGGTGGCATCTATGACAAAGTGACGGAACTCTTCAATTCTTAGGAGCAAATCAACGATACTCGGCAGAATCTTCTATAAGCTATCCAGATATTTGAGTCGCCTACCGTAACTTCGGTATGGTCAAGTGCTAGTCGTAGTTAAATATGAAGATCAATGGAACTCCTCAACGGCTTACAGTCAGAGTGTGATTTTTGGCAAAATCTATAACTGTCTGTAATCAAATGCCAATGACCTTACGTTTATTGCTGCATTCCAATATTTTAAAGGTGAATTGAAAAAGGTGAATTTTAAATGTGAATTGAAAGGTTTCGGGTTTGATCCCGGGTGTGGCGATATTAATGTAAATTTAACTTTGTAAAGTTGTTTCATTTAAACGGTGTTATCTCATATGAGAAACACATACATATATTGAGACAAATTTGTTAGTTTACTTCAGATTCATGATATGTTTTTACTTTGTTAATGGCAGTATACGTATTAAGGGCGAACTGCGAACTTCGAGCTGAGTTTTACGTCTGCGCAAAAATTTTAATATATTTTAAAACTTTTGCTCTATATTATGTAAACGACACATTTTTTTGCGAATAAAGATCTTCGTTATTGTTACCTTTAATTATCACTTAGCCTTTTGCTTATAAATTAGTTAAAAGTCCGAATCCTGGCAAAACTAAACAATTCTTCCCATCATCTTAAATCATGCAATATGTATGAATCTAGACATTATGTAATCTGAGGGATAAAACACAAAAAGGATGAAGAGATGTAAAAAAAATGACTACAGAACTTTAGCTATTGTGTCAATTTTAATCCTTAATATTTTATCTCTGATGTCGGCGCAGATGGCACTTAACGCTGGTAATTTGTCGGCATCGCTATAAGTTTGCATTGTTGTCTTTTGTATGCGATAAATATTTTACTTGTGCTATACGGTATTAAAGTTTTTTACTTCCTTCGTAAAGGAGTAATTTTATTGACAAACTAGCTGAGTTATTGCTATTATAAAATGCATAATTATCTGACATTAAATCATGTCTTCAAATTGAATTCCACATTATGTTTATTTCAAAATGTCCACATTTCGTTCTTAGTTTATTTAGTAAGAGATATATAATTAAATTTGATAATGTTAAGTTCTGGCTCAAATTAAATTATATTTTTGTATTCGTATAACACAATCCAGATGTATAGAATTTATATTAATTCGAATCCCACTTGTTTGTTCCTCGTTAAAACTAATGAGTAAACTGGTTCTAGTTATGAATGAAAAACACTTGTTACTGAGTATCAACTAACATTATGGTAAAAAGATTTTAGAAATTATCTATATACATAAAATTCAATTGATGTTCGTGAGTTTCGTAAAAACTTGACTGATTTGAAAAATTATGGTTTTGAATCGTTTCTGGAAGTCCAGGGATGGTTTAAAAGGACAAAATATGAAAACAATCCTTGGCATTTAGTAAATTCAACAATTCCTCTTTCTCCTAGAAATTTCCACTTGTCAAATATTTGATATTCCTCCTGTCGTTTGGAAATCAATTAAATTGAAGAGTCCTTTTTTTGGGTTTGAATGTCAAACGTGTGATGTCTGTCCCGTCGTTAAGAAATTCAATGAAATTTAAAAGAATACTTTTTTTTTGGTTCATTTGTTTTTGACATTAAACAAAAACAATTTCTGATTGCTACTTTGGAAGGACTCTGGGCGTAAAGATCTCGATTTTGAAGTGAAACTTCTTTAGGCGTATTTTGATGCGGGTGAATCGAGCGTCACGAAGATGTGCAGCGTTTTTTATGCTAATTTGTTTGAAGGTTAGGTAGTTTTAATATTTACAAATACCATGTGGCATTTTTATTTGCCACTCGTCATTTAATAATGTAATGTACCATTTTTAATAAAAAATAACATAAAAATATTTCAGAAATTCTCTTTTCTGAATCTAATATTGACAAAAAACACGTTTTTATTTATAATTCGTCATTTTAGATTTCAATAAGTTTTTTGTATTAATTTTAAACAGTTTTAATATTTTAATGACAATTAAATTCATTAAATAAATATAAACAAGACTTAAAAATGTGTGTGCCAAAAAGTTTCACTTCTGATATGTGTACTTTGTAGACGGGCACTTTTTTATGATTATATATTCTTTTTGTTCTGGTTAAGTTTTGACCACATTTTTTTAATAAAGTTGAATCATTCTGCAATTACCATTCAGCTTTTTTATTTATTGATTCTGAGATAATACGAAATTTGCCAGGTCAGCTACTCTTATATAAGAATTACTTGGCTTTTTCCTACTACAACATTTGTAATTGTGAACGAATTAAAAGCACGTTTTTTTTGACAGCATCGCGTTTAAGTACTTACTTATTTAGTAGTGTTATAAGTTTAGTTATCTAGAAAATTTTATTTTCGACAGTCTTTGATTAGTGCCTCTCTATTAAATGTTTTCTTTCTACGAACTAGCGGAAATGCAACTTTATATTTTTACCTAAATAGATTTTCTAATAGATTTTCTAATTACGTGGTCTTATTAATTCATAGCTTACACAAATGTATATACTTTCGTTCAGTCATGTCAAACTGTGAACTAATTAAAACTCACCGAGGGCGAATATATAGGTTGAATTATAATACAACAGGGTCCTACAGCGTGCTAATGGTGCTAATTAAAACATTTCCATAATGGATTCTGAGGACGGCCTTTCAAATTCACCTCGAGTTTACCGAAATCTGGTATTGAATATTTCATTTATCCCCCTTTTGAACTTGTTATTGGTCTACGCCGAATTTGAATTAGATCGTAGGCATTTCAATAATTTCATATTATACATATTATGCTTAGTGAAAGGAGACTGACAAAAAGAATTTATGAGTCAAGAGTGAATGCGAAAGTTGGAAGGGGAAGACCAAGGCGAACGTTCATGGACCAAATGCAGGACATTTTTAATAAGGGCCAGGTCGAGAGTACTCTAAACCGACGGACTTGTATGAAAGGTTTAATGAGAATGAAAGAAGCGAATGAGATATGCAAGGATCGTGGCAAGTGGAAGGACGTGGTCTCTGCCTACCCCTATGGGAATTTGGCGTGATGCTATGTATGTATGAATTGTTACTTATTTATTATAGCTACCAAATGTTAGCGGAGCCACCGGCTTAGTATCTTGTCTGTATGTGGGGAAATCTGCTATGATTCTATAATCGACCTGAATAAACGAGATACCACAATTTTTACCTTATCTTCTCTCATTCAAGGTAACATACACACATTAGCGCACACACACACGCGCCACTCACTAACACACTCACGTTCGCACGCCCGAACACATTAATTCAAACTAACATAATTATAAGTTACCATTTAGTACTATATTGTATATAGTATTATATTGTATATATTATGGCTGGAAATCAAAATCAATATATTCTTTATTTAAGTAGGCTCATTAAGCACTTTTGAAGCGTCAGTAGTCTGTCCGTTGGTGACAAATCCACCACCGATTCGGTAAGTTGAATCCGCTGAGAAGAAACCGGCAAGAAACTCAACGGTTACTCTTTTAAAGATAGTTTTGTATGTTACAATGTGTAATATATTGCTTCTGTGAGCATCTGGAATCAAGTCTAAACATTTCTATCGCTTAAATAATCTTCAACATTATAATATGCCTTTTGTAAAAGTATGTTTTTGACATATTTCTTAAAATTATGTGGCAGCAAATATAAAACTGATTGAGGTATCTTATTAAAAATGCTTATGCTCAGCTTTCAAGTTTGTTTTTATTTCTTGTAATAAAATTGTGTATTTCACTTTTGTTACTGAATAAATGTATATTATCACGGATATATAAGATATTATTAAATATATATTGCGACGGTACTGTGAGAATTGATGTTCCTTTAAATTTATCTCTTAGAGAAACACGAGATCCTGGATAGCGTAGGGTTGAAGATGAATAGGACCAAAACAGAACATCTGTTCTGTGATTTCGGGGATCCATCCAGTTTTTCTTCGATTGTCTTAGATGGTGTATCCCTTCGAGTCTGCTCCGATTTCCGTTACCTCGGCTCTATCTTCCAAAACGACGGCGGCATTGACCGAAATGTTACTAGCAGGATAAATGCAGGTTGGATGAAGTGACGGAGTTCTTGGGAACTATTTTCGATGCCCGAATGCCCCTCAAATTAAAGGGGAAAGTTTATAAGACGATCGTAAGACCTGTCGTCCTGTATGGATCAGAGTACTGGGCCACCAAAAGGGAGATGAAAGGAAATTGCATGCAGCGAAGATGCGAATGTTGAGATGGATGTGTGGAGTGACAAAATTAGATAAGATTAGGAATGAGTATATTAGAGGAAGTGTGAAAGTAGCACCAATGACCGAGAAGTTAAGGAGTGGAAGGCAATCCTGATATGGACATGTCATGACAAGGGAGGGTAGCCGTGTATGCAAGAGGGTCTTAAATATGATGGTAAGCGGCAGGGCCGGAAAAGGGCGACCAAAAAAAGTGTTGATGAACTACTTGAAAGAGGATATGTGTCTAAGGGGTGTGAATGTAGAAATGACAGCGAATAGAGTGAAGTGGCGAAAAGAAACATGCTGTGCCGATCCCACCTAGTGGGAAAAGGGGAAGAAAATGATGATGATTTACTACTTTATTGTACTTTGCGTTTGGGGAGAGTTCAAACAGAGTCTTATTTATAAAGGTAAGGTAATAACGAATTATTTTTATAATTTCACTTCTTGAAGAGTGCTGTTTGCAAATTAAACAAAATCTTTCAATCATCCAAGGTCTTAATGATATTTTGTGAAGTCACATCTTCATTTTTTCGCGATTTTAATATAATTTCTTGCATCAAGAAAATATAGACTATGATGGATTCTGTTGTATCCTTTGGAAACTACACGTTTTTGGATTGTGTGATTATTGATCGAAAGTAGCAGGGATATTGTTTATCTATTTGTTAGCAGAGGCCCCGGATTAGAATTTTTTCGCGCCGGTGGGGCGAATTTATAAAATTGTATTGTCTAATTTGTCTGAGTCCGGACTCGTGGGAGACTTCGGCTGTGGCTAGTTACTAGCAAAAACGTATCGCCAAACAAAGTGATTTGTGTTCCGGTACGATGCTGTGTAGAAACCGTAAGGGGTATATCGCCTCTCACCAGATTAGCGCGCTTCCATCTTCGACTGTATCATCTCTTACCATCAGGTGAGATCAAAGTCAAGTGCTGAACTGTCATCAATAAAATAAAAACTTCCTGACAAATTCTGACGTGAAGTTCATTAGTAGAAAATTTTAGGTGAAGTTGGTTCCGAGTTATGATTTCTGAAGTTCAAATTGCGTTTTCTAAACCTTTACATTTCGTACACAATTCAATTGTTTACGCAGGCATTCATTGTTATTTATTTGAAGCAGAATGTTATTAAGTTTATTTTCTGAAGATTGAAGGTACAGACTTATCGATCGCTATCGGACCGAAGGTATATTCAGGAAGCATCGTTTAAGCGACTGCTGTCTCCTTATTGGCAATTCTTATTCAAATACGGCCGGCCGAAGTAATCCGTGACACACAAGGCCCTTTTCATGTACCTTTTATTCAGAGATCCGTTGAAATAACATGTTTCAAGATGACAATTTTTCTCCTAATTGTATTAAGGAGGCCTAATCCGTTAACAGATAAAATAAGAACTCAGTTGGCATCCACATATTTAATTGTTTTATTGCTACGTCTATTAAATTATAAGAGAAATTGTGACATACTTAAAACAATAGTAATAAAGCTTAAGATTTTAAAGTAACGTATGCTAATTAGAAATAGCGGGGCTGCCGGGGACTGGGAGCCTTGTTTTGGTCATTATTTGTGGTTGCGCCAATAATCACCACGCTTGGCAAGTGATCGCAGCGCTGACCTTCTCACACCGAAAACGCTGCTGCTCGTTATCGGTCTGTGGCATTTAGGTCAGGTATAGAGAAGGGTTATACAGAAATTTGTCGGTCGCCAGAGCCTCATCGGTAGGAGCAGGGTGCACCGCATACAAGTAAGGTACGCGTTTGGAGTAACGGACTGGGACGTGTTTCCCCCTTATCCCCCTTTGGATATATAGTCCAGCTAGGTAGGTCCAATTTTGAGAAGGAGGTCAACCGCCGAATTCAACTCGCTTGGGCAGCGTTCGGGAAACTACGCCAGATATTTTCGTCCGATATCCCTCAGTGTCTCAAGACCTAAGTCTTCGAACAGTGAGTGTTTCCAGTAATGACCTACGGTTCTTAGACGTGGTCACTGACTATGGGCCTCATGCGGAAGCTCAGAGTCACTCAGCGTACGATGAAGAGGGCTATGATCGGAGTTTCTGTACGTGATCGAATCAGAAATGAGGAGATCCGTGGCAGAACTAAATACACCGATATAGTCCTACGAATCGCGAACCTGAAGTGGCAAAGGGCTGGGCACATAGTCCGACGGATGGACGTTGGGGGCCGAAGGTGCTGGAGTGGCGACCCCCCACAAAGTCGACCGATGATAAAAGAGGGTCGCCGGTAGCCGCTGCAGCCAGGCGGCGTGAGATCGGGTGTTGTGGACGTCATTACGTGAGACCTATGTCCAGCAGTGGATATCCATCGGTTGCAGCGAGGACGACCACGATGCTAGTTATGTTTTAATATCATTTGATCACTTTATATGGTGAAAATATCGGCTGTTAAACTGGCAGCAACTTATCTTGCAACAATTACTGAAATCAAAATATTCTTTATTCAAGTAGGTTAAAAAAGTACTGTTGGATCGTTTGTAGTCTGTCCGTTGCTAACAAATTTTTCAAATATAGTTCTTTAGGTTACAATGAGTGATATTTTTTCTGTGTGCAACTGGAATCATGTCTAAATATTTTTATCGCATAAATAATCTTCAATATTTATAATATGCCTTTTGTAGAAAGTTGCTTTTGACATATTTCTTAATCTAAAACTGATTGCGTTAAAATGACCGCTCAACCTGATAAATGATTTCTGAACCTGCTTCACTCTAAAATGTGGTATTACAAGTTTTTATTGAAGTGAATCTTCTTTAGGCGCATGAGGGTAATTTATTTTCCGGATGAAGCGCGTGATTAACGACAATTCTCATTTAATAACAATAATTCATAAATTTTCTAAATTTTAAATTGAAAAACAAAATTTAATAATTTCTATTATTGAAAAAAAAACACGTAGCATTATTATTTACAATTCGTCATTTGAGAATTAATTATCGACACATTCTAACATATCCCTCCCTCAAAGTTTTAAATTTGTATAAATATAAACAAGGCTTGTATGCTACTCATAAAAAACTTTAGTGAATGTGCTTCACACGCTCAAGAAGCTTTGAACACACTACAGCCTTTATTATCGGATCTAGGTTTGGACATTTCTTCATCTAAAAGTAAATAGGGCATCCTTTAAAAGAGGAGGTCAGGGCCCTGTTGCGGCTGTATAAAAAAGGACTCTTAGTGTGTATCGTCAGTAGTTTTTAATTTACTTGTAGTGTATTTTGAATACAGGACTGTACGGAGCGACTTATTAAAAAATAAAAATAAAATATAAACAAAACTTAAAATTTTCTTTGCCAAAGAAGTTTCACTTCTGATTTGTGTACTTGATACGCACACACTTTTTTCTAGTATTAAATTGGTGTACTTCGCTTTGCTTTGCTGTCTAAGTGAATATTGTTGCGAATATATTAAACTAGCTGAACCCGCGACTTAGTCTGCGTTGGAATGTTTTTTTAGTAGCATTTTCATTAATTTAGGCAAATTGTTTTACAAATAAGAATCAGAGCCCTTTAAAGGTGGAATTTCCTAAAATTTACTTTTGATAGATTCCATTATGTGAAAAAAAGAAATTCTGACTAAATTTTACATACCATAGAAGATATAGTTTATAAATGTGAAGTTTGAATTGTTTTTTAATGTGAAAATTTCATTTTCTTAAATTAACACCGCCGCAACTTTCCTTGCGGGTGGAATTTCGGAAAATCCGTTCTTAGCTGACCTCTACGCGGCAAAAGAAATATTTCTACCAAATTTCAAGTGGTTCCAGAGATATTGTGATGAGTCAATAGATACCTGGATATCTTTTTTTATATATTTTAGAGTCTCCCACTAATTTGCAGGTTAAGTAATACTATTCTCAGATTCTTCAATATTTTATTACATACTTTGAATGACTTTAAACACAATACAAACTATGAACTGTCACTGGCCAATATTGCTTCATTCTTCTGTGCTACCTTTCTTATACCAAACGCCCCACTCAAAAAATTATAAGTCCACCAATCACAGTCGTCGTGAAAACGACGACTAAACAGAAGTGTTGATTAAATTTAAGAATTTCCATAAAAGCGTCAAACCGGATGTAGTGCATGTAAACGTTTTAATGATATAATTACAAAGACCTCAGCATAATAAACAAATATAGTAATTTAATAGCAATCCACAAATAAAATAATCATGATCGCTAACATATATTTACATGTTATTCAATATATTGTGAAAGGGCTGTGAAAATTGATGTTTTTGAATTGACTAATGTGGAGACTTTATAATGTATTAATTCAAGTTTATTCCAATAAATCATCATAATAATGTATATTTCATAAATGTATCACGTGAAACAAACCCTTTTCATGCAATAACATACACGTGTCGCGTTTTTTCTTTATTTATAGTGTACCCGGCAGCCTTCCATTTCTCTCTGTCCACCTACGGACGCCTTATCCGACGGTAAACTGACGCATCTTACCCGGACAGCATAAAGTTAATATATTAATACTAATCCGGTCGTGATATTATTTGCTGAGTACTACAACTACACTTATTGCTGATTGTATTTAAAATTCAGTTACGTAATAAGTAGTAAGAACTTTATTTAATACTAGCTGACCCGGCAAACGTTGTTTTGCCATATAATTACTATTATTAAAAGATTAAAAAATAGGGGTTGGTGATAGAAAGGTGAAAATTTAGGGTTGTATGTATGCTGTATCACAAACAAATAAAAACAAAAAATTTCGTGCAAAAATTAATAAAAGAAATTTAAGGTTAACCCTTATCACTTAGGGGTATGAAAAATAGATAGTAGCTGATTCTCAGACCCACTGAATACACATATAAAATTTGGTACAAATGGGTAAAGCCGATTCGGAGGAGTATGGTAACTAACATTGTGACAGGGAAATTTTATATATTAGACTAGCAGACCCGACAGACTTCGTTCTGTCATAACACACACAAATAAATCTCTTCTCTAATATTATAGAAGAAAGTTCTGCATTTTGAATTCTTGTCTTTAATTTTTAACAATTTATTATAATCAAGATAAAAATTTCTAGAGCGATTTAAAAAAAACTCTTCCAATACCTGTAGAATATTTTTAAAGTGACTAATGTTGGACATTCTACGTAAGTGTTGTTACTAATTTGAAAATATATTACTTATATTCGTTGTAAAGTAAAATCTGTATATTGATTAGATTATGAATGTGTGTATCTAATAATTTGTAATAAAGTTATTAAACAATGTGAACTTTTATGTTAAGGATGATATTATCTATAGTGACACTTAGTTGACTTTCCACTGCCACGAGATCAATATCTATGCAAATGAAACCGTGGGGCATTTCTAGCAGTTTATATAGAGAAGGAGTGCACAAAGATCAGAAAAATCACTGGACAGCCTTATGTCTATTAAAGTGACAACCTAATAACGTACCTCGGTCAAGATAAGTCTCCTGATGGAAAAGATTGTTTGAGGTTGTTTGGGTCTGTAGGTTCCAAGTTAGAAATATACAGATATCTCGATGATGACTTAGCTCAAAAGCACAATGATGAATTTAAAAATAAAGAAAAAACAATTAGGCTTATGATTTATCACAAAAAGAACTAGTGAGCCCGTGTTGATGATACCTAGATAATTAATAACTTCATCAAAATCTTTTAAAAAGAAGAGTACCCGAGCTAGGTAGGTTTATGGAAGTGAAATGTGATTTAAATACAATATTTACTGATTGATTCTAAAGGTTTTTAACCAGTAGTAATGTCCTTATAATTTGAAATGTAAAAGAAGAAGGTTTAATTGAATAGAACAAGAAAGATCTAAAGAAGAATTTAAAACACTAGATGAAGTAACTTTAATCAATCCCAATGGTAAATAAAATTGCAGCGGGTATATGCAATTTTTAAAAAGTAAAAGGAAAATCTTTTACAAAATACCGGATTCATTTTCCCCGTGGTAATCTTTTATCACAATAACGCTTTAAGCACTTTAAACACGAGAAGTGGTTTATGATAGGTTGAAACGGAGAAATCCGGCTGCATTACTACTACTTGAGTTTGAAGAGCCATTAACACGGTTCACTGCTACGAAATATTTCTGTATTTCGCTGCGATTTAGTTAATTCGAGAAAAAAGGACTTCTACTTGGAATGAAACATCCAGCCTATTTACTTCATACTATATTTTAAATTGTGTTTTATAACACTGTAATATTTCTAATTTACTAGCTGCACCCCGCGTAGTTCTTGACAACGTTGGAATAGTGCCAGTTTCTATAAAGCTGAGCTCAGATTCACTCAGAGTGCGATGGAAAGGGCTATGCTCGGAGTTTCTCTACGTCAACGAATCAGAAATGAGGAGATCCGTAGCAAAATGACCCACCGTCATAGTCCTACGAATCGCGAACCTGAAGTGGCAATGGGCGGGGCGCATAGTCCGAATTACCGATGGACTTTGGGGGCCGAAGGTGCTGGAGTGGCGACCCTTCACCGGACGGCGCAGTGTAGGCAGACCCCCTACAAGGTGGACCGATGATATAAAGAGGGTCGCCGGTAGCCGCTGAAGTCAGGCGGTGCAAGATCGGGCCTTGTGGACGACATAACTTGAGACCTATGTCCAGCAGTGGACGTCCATCGATTGAAGCGACGCGACGACGACAATATAAACCTGTAAAATACTTTTTAAACCATTAAAATCGGACATTCCATTCAAAAGATATAATGAATTTAAAAATGTCAATTGAAAGAAAATTGTAGTTATCCTTATAACTGGACCTGCCTGGTGAGTTAGCTCATATTCCAAGGATACCAATGATAACCATCTATACTGATTTTATTTTCATCAAGCTAAAAATTACTGGAGCGATTTCAAAAATATTTCATTACCTTCTTGTTTTTTCATTATTCAACACCTGTATTTTTAATCTGACTAATGACGTAAATGATAATACGAATTTAAAATGTATTAGTTAGATATATATTCGTTGTAAAGTAAAATCTGTATATTGATTAGATTATAAATGTAAGTGTGTATCTAATTATCTGAATGGACGCAATTAAAATTAAGTGAAATAAACCTTTTATGTTAACCAAAATGAATTTATAGTCCGATGTAGTAGACTTTCCACTGCCACGAGATTGGCATCTACGCAGGTGAAACCGCGGGACATTGCTAGGATCCTATGAAAGACTGACAGGGTGGCGTTAACAATCAGTCTTCTTACTCCATTAATCTAACGACTCCAAAGCCTGCAGCTAGTACTTAGCTGAACTTGACATTACACGTAATGTCAAGTTTCTCAGCGGCCATTTAAGCTTTGGATTCGATTAAGTTATTATCAACTCTATTATATACCGAAATACCGTATGCAAAATGTAACGCCGCAGAAAAAACGATAAGATGACAAAAAATACTAGGCGTGAGGAAACGCTCGTCTGTCATGAGTGTGGTGCCACTGTATATACAGCGCACCATACGTTGGCAGAGTGTCCGGCGTGGGCAGCGGCAAATCTTATTGTCGCTGGTCGGAGGGGACCTCTCACTGAAGAGAATAGTCGATGTGATGCTCACCAGCGAGTCCGGAAGGAGGAGTTTTTTCGTTGGAGGGTCTATCGAATGGGAGTGGGGGCAGTGGCCTCCTTCTGCGAATCTGTTATTTCGCTGAAGGAGGCACATGAGAGGCAGAGAGAGGACTCTATAGATTCTCCTCTTCGCCGACGCAGGAGGTTAGGCGGTAGGAGGCGTAGATTTGCGCTGCTCCTATCCCCTTACTAAATTCCGAGCAGGAGTATCCCGGAGTACCAGGGTAGATTACGTCCCTTAGTGGAGCACAAGTGGATCGGCCACTTGTGCTCCACTAAGGGATGGGGAGGGTATCGCCGGGTTTTAGTGGTGTATTTTTGCTTACTGCCAGCGAGGTTCACACTCCTGTTTAGATTTTGTCCGAACGGGGTGTTTAAAGGCATTTCCCAGCAAAAACAAAATGAGTCTGGAAGGAGGGCGGTTGCCTTCTTTTGCGAGACCGTGATTTCACTGAAGGAGGCAAATGAGTTCGGGTCACTAGAGTGGAATGCGAAATGGGACCCACTCGTGATCCCATCCAAGGTTGACGAGGGATGCGCTGAGTTTTAGTGGGTATTCTGGTTAATCAGCGAGTCCCACACTCCAGATTGGTAGAATTTCTTCCTCCTCCGGGGTGCGTAAAAGCATTTGTATATATATAAAAAAAAAATTAAAAGTGCGTGCGGATAGTATACCTGTCAGAAGTGAAACTTCTTTGGCAAACTAATTCTTAAGTCTCGTTTACATTTATACAAATGGAATAGAAAAAGGAAGATATGTTACGAGTTTAATGAATTTAATTGTCATAAAAATATTACAAATAATTTATTGAAATCTCAAATGACGAATTGTAAATAAAAATGTTGTTGTTATTTGTAAATATTAAAACAACCTAACCTTCAAACGAATTAGCATGAAAACGCTGCACATTTTCGTGACGCGAATCACGCGTTTCCGTAAAAATTTGGCCCTCATGCCCCTAAAGAAGTTGCACTTCAACAAAACAAAATATTTTCTAATGCCTTGAAGTTGATACTAAATAGATATGTAATTAGGTTGAAAATGCATTATTTTTGCATACGAAAAATAATTGTTTAATTCATACGTTTTTATACCCGTTACTAGGTACACAAAAACGTGTGGTGCAGTTTACGTTTTGTAACACGAGAGGTTGACGTATGACATAATAGATGGCAGCACGAGCAACTTGTATCGCGGTATCGTTTGTCTGTTATAATATACACTAATACCTTGGTCTAATATTTCTCTTCTACCCGATTGAGTTTAAATTTAAAAAGTTTTTGGAGAATCAGTTACCCGTTATAGGTAATGGGTTCATTATACCATGTTACACGTTACTTCGAATAGGTTTGGGAGATATTACGTTATTTTCAGTAATTATTACTCGTTATTATAAGTTCAATAACTGATAAGAAGTTATTTGATACTGAAGAGTTATTTTTCCCGAAGACTACATGTTGAAACTGTTTACAAATTCATTGCTTTCATTAAATATGTATTACTAATATTATTGAAAACCTCAAGGAAGATAAGTATATGGACAATATGTTGGGCTTAATAGGACTTTATTTCATAATTTAGTATCCAACCAAGTAATACATAAAATCCTTTAAAGCATATTATTATCCCGCTACTGAAGTGATATATATCAAATAACAATGGCCATTTTTAACAAATATTCTCAACTGATTTATATAAAATGTGATAGTGTCACACTCTTTCTTTACTAGTTGAAGTTATGATAACGCAAGCGCACTTTATTGTTAGATATTGACAATAACTCTATTTTGGATTGTAGTTACTTTCGTTAGTTGTTATCAATAAAGCAGCAAATAACAGATATGTTAGCTAGTAATCCTCTGATGATGAGTACTAAGTAGAAAACTATTATTGATTACAAATAATATTCTCGTGTCACAATGTTAGTTACCTTACTTTACTCCTCCGAAATGGCTTCACCGATTTTTATGACATTTTATAAACATACTTAGTATATCTGAGAATCTATACTATCTATTTTTCATACCCCTAAGTGATAAGGGTTCTACACCCTAAAAATTTTTTCAGCTAGCATAATAGTAACCCGCAGTGCCCAAAGACCAGTCTTTTAACGTGTTGCCAGTAATGACATAGTGTTGAGTAGGACATGATTTGGATACGAGTTTGTAACAATAACTTCTTTTGCACTGAGTCTGTATAAGGTCTCTCTTTAAATGAGGCGAGGCGTATTGTTCTGTTTAGTTTCAATTTAAGCCATTATTTTCAAATAATTGTAGATAAAGACAATATTACCTTTCTTTAGTCTCGAGTAGGACTTGATTTGGAAACGAGTTTGCAACAGTGACCTCTTGCACTCAGTCTGTACATGTTCGACTACAGTCCTGATCAATATTGAGTTTTCTATTAAGATTTTCTCAATATTTGATCCACCCCCGTGCCTCGGAGAGCACGTTAAGCCGACGGTCCTGCGCCTGATCTCTCTCCGGTCGTGTCGATTCCTCATATCGGACTATGTCTGAGTATACTATGCCTGCCAATCCGCAGTGGAGCGGCGTGGTGGGTCTTTGCTCTAAAAACCCTCACTCCTCGAAGTGAGGAGGCCTGTGCCCACCAGTGGGACTTTAATGGGCTGCTACTTACTGTACAAGGTCCCACTTCAAATGAGGCGAAGCGTATTGTGTAAATGTTCTGTTATAGTTTCAATATAAGCCATTTTTTTTACAAATCAATGTAGATAAAAACAAATTACATCTGTTGATCAGGACATAATTTGGAAACGAGTTTGTAACAGTAGCCTCTTTACTCAGCCAGTAAAATGTTCCACTTAGCCAAGGCGTATTTTTGGAACGTCCTGTTTTCGTTTCAATTTGGCTAAAATTTATAAAAAAATAGCGTAATCTTAAAAGCTCATTTTCAAACCATATCTTACTCAACACTATGTTGTACTATGTGCCTCATTTCTTACCACTCACATTAATTTTAATATAGTTTACTGAAGTCGAATACCAGGACATGAAATACGGGACTTCATGTATGTCCCATCCTACACTACAATAGTAAAATATAATATAAAATTTTAAATACGTCAAAATCCTGAGATATTCGATGTATCTTCTATAAGCACTTCCCTTGGGAAGATTAAACGCCTCTCAATACCTTATCCCCTGCTATAGGAATAAATGATGAGAGGTGTCCTCTTTTTCGATGTGGATACTTTACCTTGATATTTCGTTATACAGTTATTATATTTACACATTTGCTACAATAAATTTGTTATTTATGCATAACAAAATACGTTGTATATAAGATAATAAAATTTTATATTTAATTCATCTTATGTATAAGTAAAGTTGTGACTGAGTAAAGTAAATACCAAACATACACTTACTATTATACATACTCTCACTAACGAATTAAATTGTGTATATTTCTAACGAGTCTTTACTTAACTCAATTACATTTTACTTAAGAAAAAACTTATACTTAGAGAAGGTACAGAATTTGAATTTAATCATTGTTTAATGAACATTTAACGTAGGTAAATTTTTGATTATTCTATAAGTATGTTAATAGTTGCATAAAACGTGAGCATTACCTTTTGCAGTTTCAGTAAACGTTTTGCCCGTGAGACACATATATTTTCCTCTTCCTGTGTTAACCGATAAGGCTGCATAATATCCTTTTAACGTAAATTTTCTTCATATCTTATAAATTTTTCATTGTTGTTCACATCACTTATATAATCAAAAACACAAATAATCACTAATAAACACTCACAGTTTATAAAATACCACAAAAAAAAAGCTTAACGAACTTTGACGTCACAAACGCATCGTTACTAACGGTCACTTTGTTACAGTTGTTTTTTCTCTTGTTGGTGTTATCTTCGCATATATTGTTACGACAGTTATCGAGAAGCGAAATAGAGAATACACATTATGACTTAAAAAAAGAGAGTTGTTTATATATCCGTATTATGTCAACTAGTAGTTGACACTGGCAGATTAGTACAACTGTGATCTTTTTTTTATCGCTAACAGGCTAGCGCTTATCTCTGATCTTATCTGATACTTGTAAGTGATGACACAGTCTAAGACAGAAGTGCCCTAAACTAGTAAGAGGTAATGTACCTCGTGTCGTTGTACGGGAACGTGAATTTTCACGGATTGGTTAGTATTCTCCCGCTAGTCCAGCACCAGACAAATGAAAAACTGAAATTTCCTAAATTTGCAATGCCGTGAATCGGATCCTGGACCTCTACACTGAGTGTACAACTCACTGTGCCAGCTCGTTGCACCAGTGAGGCCAGAAATTGCACTTTTAATTCTTTCTAAATCTGCTCTCGTGGAACTCGTGGAATCACCTAGTGAGTTACCAGACTTACCTTCACAGATGTGTCGCCAAGCAGAAGTTTTCCGTTCCGGTACGATTCTGAGTAGATATGACAAGAGATAAATTACCTCATTACCATCTATGACTGCATCATCACTCACTGTGTATTGAGATTACAGTAAACCGCTAAAATAGCAGCAATAAACAAAACCAATAAATTAAATTCGGTCGCCTGCCATTTTGTAATAATTTCAATATGCAATCGCGTATTTCTTTATTCTTTATCGTGGCAATGTCGTATAAATCGGACAACTAAAGAAAATCGAACTTTCCGATCGCAAAAGGGAAACGTATGCAGATTTATTGATACGATATATTGGAAAAGGATTCTTTACAAGAGATTCCGAGGCTTTGGCTTCCTTTCTGCGAGGGAATAAGTTTTACGGCGTTATTTTAGGATTTAGACCATACCACTTACCGATTGTATATTTTTATTTAAATGATAATAGATATTTAAATGTTAATATACTTAATTCCTATATATTGGGCAATATTTCATAAATACATATAAACACATATTAATAATATACAATATTCTGAGCGGAGGTCCCGGGTTCGATCCCCGTTAGGACGAATTCAGGAAATTGTATTTTCTAATTTGTCTGAGTCTGGACTGGTGGGAGGCTTCGGCCGTGGCTAGATACCACCCTACCAGCAAAAACGAAGAGATTTGTATTCCGGTACGATGCTCTGTAGAACCGGTATATCGCCTCTTAACAGATTAGCGCGCTTCCATTTTAGACTGTAACATCACTTACCATGAGGTGAGATCACAATCAAGCGCTAATCTGTCAGCAATAATAATTAAAAAAAACATTATTTATGACTGTACTTTTATTTATGTAAAAAATCTAAAATATGAAGATATCTAAAACTGCATGTTGGCTCTTTATACGTAGGGACCATCGTATTAATAAAAATATACATATATATTTTTAAAGCTTATTTATATTTATACAAATGTAAAACTTTATATTTCCGAGCCTTAGAGAGAGGGAAAAAGGAAGATATTTTAGGAATTTAATTGTCATGAAAATATTAAAAGTGTCGAAAATTAATACAAAATATAAATTAAATTTTTTAAAAATATTTTTTTGATATTTAAGTTAATTTATTTCACACTTTCGTACTACAATTTTTGGTAGTGCGATTTGAAAATGAAAAATTATTTGAATTTAATAATTAATAAAAATAACTGAACTACATTTATTTTGTATTCTTTAAAAAATAATACAGTAAAATCTCAGATTATGAATATCAAATTAAATTTCCTAACCTAACCTAACCTCAATTTAAATCTATACAAAATCATTGTAAATTCATTATTACTATAGAAATTCTATTTTTAAATTAAGATTTCGTAAAGAGAGTTCATGAATTATTATTATTATGTGCAAAATAATTTATGACGAATTGTAAATAAAAATGCCACGTGTTTTTTGTCAATATGAGAAATTATTAAATTTTGTTTTCGAATTTAAAATTGAGAAAAGAAAATTACGAAATATAGTATATTAAATTATTAAATGACGAGTAGCAAATTAAAATGCCACATTACCCAACAAACTGTATAAAGCCCAAATTCGGCCACACTTAGAATACTGCTGCCACCTTTGGGCTGGTGTACCCCAGTATCAATTCCTTCCATTTGACCGGATTCAAAGTCGGCCAATTCGAATTGTCGGCAACCCCCAACTGACCAACTAACTGGAGCCTCTATACCACAGATGAACCATTAATTCCCTCTGTGTCTTCTATAGAGTCTATTATGGGGAGTGTTCAGAGGAACTGTTTAAGTTAGTACCGCCGTCACAATTCTACGGCCGACCATCTCTTCGTAGAAATAAATTCCACACATAAACACTCTGGAAGAATGGCAATCGTCAACGAGTCGATTTGCACGATCTTTTTTCCGCGTGCCTGCAAAATGTGGAACCAACTTCCAGCAGCAGTAATCCCTCAAGACATCCACATGCAAATATTTACAACGCATCGGCAGCTCCCCCAGTGCTGCAGGTATCCATGGGCGGCGGTTATCACTTACCATCAGATGACCCGCCAGCTCGTTTGCCTGTTATAATTATAAAAAAAAAGTTTCACTTCAACAAAGTTTCTATAATAATTATGTTTTTATATTGTTACAGGCGATAGTTCTACCGCCTCTCGCCCGATGGCCGTATGAGAATGGCTTCACGTTTACTACATGGTTTCGTCTTGACCCGATAAACTCAGTCAATATAGAACGGGAAAAGCCCTACTTGTACTGGTAAGTGATTTCACATTCAAGTGGTTTTAGATATAATCAATTAACACAACTGGATTGCTTTACTTTGTTCTTACAAATTGTCTCAAAACCCACAGCAGTTAATTTTTTATCGAATCGTCTTAGTTTTATATAGAAAAAAAAGCTGTTACCAACGTTCATATAACTCTTAGACTGAAGTGATACATAGTTCGGTCTCAACTCGGACAATCAGAAATATAAACATCTCGTTCTTTTTAAGTCATAATGTTTATTATCTATTTCGTTTCTAATTGTCGTAACAAAATATGCGCAGAGATAACATCAGGCAATAGGAAAAAAACAGAAATAAATCTGTAACAAAGTCACCGTTACCAACGGTGCCTGTGTCGAGATGAAGCTCGTTAAGTTAGTAATTATTTGTGTTTTTGATTATGTAAGTGATGTGAATAACAATGAAAACACTTGACGCAAATTTTAATTTTTAAGATGTGAGCCAATGAATACTTTAAAGATGGAATTTTTTCACTATCTCACTTAAATTTAGCGCAACGTGATGCTACACCAGAATCTAAATTTAATTAACAAAAGATAACATTGTATAGTTTAACTATTAGCAAACATAAAAGTCCTGACATTTGGTAGTCTTTCATGAACATTTAAGTACCAAGAGCCACTGTAGCGTCAAACGCCCGCGGGGCAATCGACGCAAAAACCTTTGTTCGGGGTGCGGCCTGCGACTGTTCAGTTAAAAAGCACGGACAAATTACGGGTACCAATAAAACGTGGACAATCTAAGGGTTAATTTAATTTACTTTTAATAACATTAAATGAACTAATGGAAAGTAGCTTGTATTAAGTATTACAACATCAATTATCTTGCTAATAAAATGTACGTCAAAATCTGCAGATTCATTTTAAGTTTTAGCCAAAACAAACAGATCTATTCCCCTTAATTAAAATTATAAAGTTTTGTTTAAGGAAAAATGTCTTGAGCAGACTTATTTAGATAATTTAGTATAAAACACGTAGTAATTATATGTTATTAGATTGATTATCTAACACATCCATATTCATTCTAAGCTTCGTCATGCATTAGCCTTATTTAAAAAAAAAACAAAAGAAAAAATCACATATTTAGATCTTTTTGCACGCTTAATGAAGACGAACGTAAGAGCTTTACGGATAAAAGTGTGGTGGGTAATGTTGACAAATAAGTAGTGCCTTGAGAGGTTACATTTATAACGTACAGACATTTGTCACAGACAGTTTCGATTTTTAGTGAATCTGAAGTAAACTAACAAATTTGTGTCAATATGTGTACACCTAAAAACGTGTTGCTCATATGAGACAACACCGTTTAAATGAAACAACTTTACAAAGTTAAATTTACATTAATATCGCCACACCCGGAATCGATCCCGCAACCTTATACGTTACAGATCGGTTATTTTGCCACTCCGATATCACCAGTCTTTTATATGGTGATCGAGCACAACACTAACACGCAAAAGTCCCCCCTCTCCCAGTCTCTGCTATCATCGCTTCACACGTAATTCACCTTTCAAATATTGCAATACAGCAACAAACGTAAGGTCATTGACATTTGATTACAGACAGTTATATATTTTCCCAAAAATCGTACCCTTACTGTAAGCCGTTGAGGAGATCCATTGATCTTCATATTTAACTACGACTAGCACTTGACCATACCGAAGTTACGGTATGCAACTCAAATATCTGGATAGCTTATAGAAGATTTTGCCGAGTATCGTTGATTTGCTCCTAAGAATTGAAGAGTTACGTCACATTGTCATGGAATTCATTACCTAATTCAGAACCTAACCAAACTATCACAAAACAACCCTTGAAGTATATCCTTTCTAACAAAAAAAGAATCATCGAAATCGGTTGGCGTGATCTTGAGTTATTCGTTCATTTGTCGCGCACATGCTTATGCAAATTTAAGGCTTATCCTGTTTGCTCATAGATGCCATCATCAGAACTGGTTTAAAAAAATGGGATCCTATGATGAGCACCACCTTTCATATAAAAAAAATTATCAAGATCATTATCGGTCCACCCAGTCGGAAGATATGAGGTAACAAACATAGAAAAAAAAATACTGACGAACTGATAACCTCCTTCTTTTTTTGAAGTCGGTTAAAAATAGCATTTAATAACCTACATATATACATACATAGCATCACGCCTCATTCCCATAGGGGTAGGCAGAGACAACTTGCCACTTGCCACGATCCTTGCACAACTCCTTCGCTGCTTTCATTCTCATTAAACCTCTCATACAAGTTCGTCGGTTTTGAGTACTTTATTTAAAATGTCCTAGATTTGGTCCAGGAACGTTCGCCTTAGTCTTCTTCCAACTTTCGCATTCACTCTTGACTCATAAATCCTTTTTGTCAGTCTGCTTTCATTCATTCTCTCTACATGCCCAAACCATCTAAGCATACCTTTCTCAATTTTAATCACTACGTCTTCTTTTATACCACAACGTTCTCTTATCACTCTATTTTTTACTCTGTCACTCAGTTTTAATCCACTCATGCTTCACAACTCACTCATCTCTACCGCATTTATTTTACTTTTGTGATTCTTCTGCCATACCCAACTTTCACTACAATACATAAGTGTTGGCACCAACACTCCAGCATGCACAGCCAGTCTATAATATTGTAAAACATTTTTACCTCAATAGTTTCCCCAGCGCACTCTATGACAGATTTTTTATGACCAACTTTATCACATCTTGGGTTACATTAAAGCATTTTACATTATAGCTTATGTCGATCAGTGAAAATGGAGCTTTCTAATACTGAAAAAAAAATTGAAATTGGCCCAGTAGTTTTTGTATAAAAACGTTACAAACATTCAAAAACACAAATGTTTCTTCTTTATAACATTAGTTTAGACAAATAAATGTATTGTGCAGTGGATAACAACTTTATAATTAAGGCTAATACAAGGCAAAATTGTTACAGAATGTTTAATTATAAGTATTTGCAAACTCTAGAGTCTATAGATAGCATTTATAAATTTCGATTGGTTCGACCAAAGCGGCTTTTGTCTGGCTTAGCACGGAAGGACAGAAGTGTGCTTAGGCATTAATTAGGTAAATGCAGCTAAAGCTGAGAGTGGTTGCAATTCACTTTGTGAGTAATTCTAATAGATACTCATTTGTGTAACGTTTTTATAATATTAGTGTATCCACTGTAATTGTGTCCATATTATTAAAAGCAAAGGCACATACATACATAGCATCACGCTTAATTCCCATAGGGGTAGGCAGAGACAACGTCCTTCCACTTGCCACGATCTTTGCATAACTCCTTCGCTTCTTTCATTCTCATTAAACCTTTCATACAAGTTCGTCGGTTTAGAGTACTCTTGACTTGGCCCTTATTTAAAATGTCCTGGATTTGGTCCAGGAACGTTCGCCTTGGTCTTCCCCTTCCAACTTTCGCATTCACTCTTGTGTCATAAATCCTTTTTGTCAGTCTCTTTTCATTCATTCTCTCTACATGCCCCAACCATCAGCATAGGCACGATAAAGCAATATAAACGGCGTCCAGAAAGGGTGGGGGGCATTTGTATCTGCGTTGTCCGAGTAACGGCGCGATTGGTGGAGAACTGCATAGGATAGCGTACTCCGCAATTATTTGTGAGATTCAGTAACCATGGAAGCGTACCCGGGAAACCATCGTGCTTTTTGCATACAGTGCGCGTACGTACTACATTACAACATTCCACCAGAACACGTGGGTGCGTGCGCACTCTGTGAAATCCGAACTAATAATGGCCGCCACCCCAGCGCTCGGTGTTATGTCAGCTGCCAACATCAAAATGTCAAGTCCGATTCGATTGTAAACCGATTAACAATCTGTGCGCCGTTAAATACATAAAATTCCTAACATACCTTCCCTTTTCCCTTCCACTATGTCTCGGAAATATAAAGTTTGAGATTTGTATAAATACAAAAAAGGTTTAAAAATTTGTTTACCATAGAAGTTTCACTTCTGACATGTGTGCTTTGTAGACACGCACTTTTTTGTATTATTTATGAAGTACTAAAATCTTTGAACAATCAATAAAAATACAAAATTTAATGAAATTAGAACTGAACAATTTATTTTTCATATGTAAAGGATAAATATTAGACTTTATAGATTCTAAAACTGCATGAAAAAACAAGCTTCGTGTTGCAAACGTTTTTTTAACGGCGGTATATTTTAAAATTCGCTTGAATTTCAAATGTGTGGAATAATTCTCAAATCTCTCGATGCACCGATCTTGACATATGAATGGGGCGCATTGAAATGCGGAATACAGTTTCAAATGTAAAGGATTTTAAGTATTTAAGTACTTTTACCTGTTGGGTGATGTTATTCCTTTTTGAAGCACTCTTCGAACCGGCTTTTTCGAAGAGTTGGCGCTGCTTTTTAATAATTTGTCTTGTCTTTATATTTTGCATATTAAGTTAATGATTATAACCTCGGGGATGAAATCTTTTCAATCCCTTTTGTTTTCTAAAAGACTATTGTTTAATTCTAATCTCACGTGATGGTAACTGATGATATGCACGAGATAAAACAAAAACCAGCATTTATGGCATGTCTTTATAGATGGCAGTATCGTGTTTTTATTATAAAATATGCTAACATTTCTACATCACCCGATTGACTTGAAACTGTTTGGTCAATATGTTACCCATTGGATGTAATTGATTCAGGTTAAATAAAATCTATAAACTCAAAGTATCTTTATTCATTTAGGTCTATTATAGCACTTTTGAATCGTCAAATATATTTTTTCCCCATACACTAATTCTAATGTACGACTGAAGATAGTATTAAAGATCCACATAAAATCTAAGGTTACGAGGGTTCCTTTGCAAGCTCAGAACAAACGCAGTCGGCTATTTTGTATTTTTTTTACGATCATCATTATGATTTCATATTAGCTTATTATATTTGAATTTAAATTAGAGCAATTCGTTTACTTCCACGCGTTTCTATCATATAAGTAATCTTGCAACTTATAGTATGATTTTTCAATCAACTTTTGTTTAACAAAGACTTTGAATTTATTAAGTGACATCTTTAGAATGTCTTGTGGGAGTTTGTTAAAGAAACGTATACAGCTATAATCAAATCAAATAAGTTGTTTCTGTTATGAAGCCTACTAGAATATGTAACAAGTTTTTTTTATAAAAAGGCCCACGAAGAAAAGGCTTATGATGGAGTGGTGAGGAATGAGCTGTGGTCAACGTTATCTACGTATGAGGTGAGCGGTTTTCTGATTCAAGCATTGAAGTCTCTCTATGAGGGTTCTAGTGCTTGTGTCAGAATAAATGGGCCGTACACGGAGTGATTTCCTGTCGAAAGAGGGGTTCGACAGGGATGTGTTGCATCACCATGGCTGTTCAACCTATTCATGAATAACTGTTTGACAAATTTAAAAGAAAGTATGTATGGGTTAAGAATGAATGAATTACTTATTAAATGTTTACTCTACGCTGATGATCAAGTAATACTTGCGTCATCCGCTAATGAGATGCTAAATATTATGAATGAAGCCTTGAAAGGGAAATGAATGAAAGTGAATGTAAACAAAACGAAATTTATGCTTTTTGAAAAAGATGAATTTATGATGAATGGCAATATTTTAATAGATGGGGAACAAGTGGAGGAGGTGGAAGAATTTGTATATGGAACATGTGAAAGTGATATTGAAAGGAGAGTGAATGCAGGGAATATGGTAAATAGTGCTCTGCACGCCTTTATGAATAGCCAGATGGTGTTTCAAAGGGCCAGACTGGCTGTGCATGCTGGAGTGTTGGTGCCAACACCTATGTATGGTAGTGAAAGTTGGGTATGGCTGAAGAATCACATGAGTATAATAAATGCGGTAGAGATGAAAGCGTTGAGAAGTATGTGTGGATTTAAACTGAGTGACAGAGTAAGAAATGGTGTGATAAGAGAACGTTGTGGTATAAGACAAGGTGTAGTTACTAAAATTGAGAAAGGTATACTTCGATGGTTTGGGCATATAGAGGGAATGAATGAAAGCAGACTGACAAAAAGGATTTATGAGTAAAGAGTGAATGCGAAAGTTGGAAGGGGAAGACCAAGGCGAACGTTCCTGGACCAAATCCAGGACATTTTAAATAAGGGCCAAGTCAAGAGTACTCTAAACCGACGAACTTGTATGAAAGGTTTCATGAGAATGAAAGTAGCGAAGGAGATATGCAAGGAACATGGCTAGTGGAAGGACGTTGTCTTTGCCTACCCCTATGGGAATGAGGCGTGATGATATTTATGTATGTATTTTTATTTCTTAAGTTTTGCGAGGTTCATTCACACTTTTTATTAATAGAGTCAATAACAAAATATAAGAACCATAATGTTCGTATTATATACACAAATAAAGTTTGCAAAGTAATTTGACGTCGTATTTTAAAATCATCAGTTACATTGGAATTAATGTCTAAAAACACTTTTGTATTTGATTATTCAAAAATGCTGTAAAATGTCCTTGTCCTTGTCCTGTGTCCTTTTTTAATTAAGAATTTCTGAATTATAAATGATATTTATCTATCTATGTCTAATATCCATGTACCGCCTCACCCAGTCATCGTTGAGAACTCAGCTCTCGAAATTGTTGACGAGTACACATACCTGGGACATATAGTCCAGCTAGGTAGATCCAATTTCGAGAAGGAGGTCAACCGCCGAATCCAACTCGGTTGGGCTGCGTTCGGGAAGTTACGCCAGATATTTTCGTCCGATAACCCTCAGTGCCTGAAGACCAAAGTCTTCGAACAGTGCGTGTTGCCAGTGATGACCTACGGTTCTGAGACGTGGTCGCTGACTATGGGCCTCATGCGGAAGCTCAGAGTCACTCAGCGTGCGATGGAGAGGGCTATGCTCGGAGTTTCTCTACGTGATCGAATCAGAAATGAAGAGATCCGTAGTAGAACCAAAGTCACCGACATAGTCCTACGAATCGCGAACCTGAAGTGGCAATGGGCGGGGCACATAGTCCGAAGGACCGATGGACGTTGGGGGCCGAAGGTGCTGGAGTGGCGACCCCGCACCGGACGGCGCAGTGTAGGGAGACCCCCCACAAGGTGGACCGACGACATAAAGAGGGTCGCCGGTAGCCGCTGGAGCCAGGCGGCGCAAGATCGGGCCTTGTGGACGTCATTACGTGAGACCTATGTCCAGCAGTGGACGTCCATCGGTTGAAGCGAAATGATATTTAACATTTTCATCCTTTTCATAATACTGATTATTGTAATTATTGAAACGTGGGACGGAAAGAAATGCCAGAGTATAATGTATGTATTTACAGATGGCATCATGAGCTTATTGAATCGTTTGGTTGGTTCAAAATACACTATAGAGTGCCAAAAGTTCAGACTTCACCCGATTGACTTAAAAAGTATTTAATTTTTGGAGAATCAGTTACAGTAAGGTAAATGGTTCGGTAAAAGATAGATAAACTGGAATGCTAATGACTAAATATCTCATTCTGTATGAGTTAAGAGAGTTAATCAACTTTTATCTTTGGGATTTGTTTTAATCTCCTAATAAAGAAATTTTAATTATTAATTTAATATTTAATTACTATAATTTTTAACAACTATGCCGGAACTTTTTGTTACCTCTCTCGAAGTACTCCTCAGTTTGGGAACTAAAGTATGTATCGAAGTGTTCTCGCACTTCCCTCTTGGAGGAGATTGCTTCATTGCCCTAAACAAGCGGTAGGCAGATAAAGCAAGGTCTGGTCTAGAGACCAGACCTGAGACATTCTTGCTTTATGTGATCGCGCAGTTTCATGCTGCTCACTGCTTTCCTTTGGATGCAGGAAGGTCTTTTTACATAAAATTGGACAGCATCCGTTTCAATTGTTTGATTCATGCTCAGCAGTGATAGTCTATTCTTGCTTTAGCAATTTATAGTAGATAATGCCACGGACGTCCCCACTACAGAAAGAGCAACATCTTCTTGATGCACAAAGTCGCCTTAGGGGTTGGTACTGAAGATTTTCTTTTAGACAACCAACGTTTTAACCGCTCAATGATATCATAAAGGATCCATCTATCATTTGCGTCTACAATTCTCCCAAAAAATAGGTCATTATGGAGCCTATACAGTAATAATGAGCAGGGCATTCACCGATGGCCCTCGTTCTCTTCCGATAATTGATAAGGTACCCATTGCCTTTGTCTGTTTGCTTTATCAATGTTATTGAGGCTCCCTTTTGTACGGTGGACTATGTACAACCAAGTATCATGGATGATTCTTCGATAGTTAAGCAACGATCAAATTCAACTGGGGTCTTCCAAGCAACCTGGTCACATTGTTCAGGCTTACTGCTTCAAAGCTTGTTTATGAGGTCAAAATAACTATCGGCAAACCTCCTGTAGCATGTTTGTCTATTGATAAATTTTCATTAGATTCTGAGCTTACCAGGAACGTCAAATTGTCCAATATCCCTGATTATACAATAGCGTAGACGAATTCCATAGCAAATAGCATACATTTTATTTATTCTATCGCAAATAAACACTGTTTATGTACAACATATGGTTTTATACAGAACCACAGAACTCAGAGTTAGCTTTTATAAGACTGTATAGATGGCAGCACGAGCGTCTTATATCGCGGTATCGTTTGGTTGATGTAAAGAATATTAATAATGGGTTCAATATTACAACTTCAACCGATTGACTTGAAATTTAGTATCTTTTTGGAGAATCTATTACCTATCAAGTTTAGGTTAATGATTCAATAATATTCTACAAGACTATAACGATGACGTTTAGTCTTGGTCGTCTAGGATTAACAATTGGTCCATTGAGTATTTCTTGGTTTAACTTATAATTGCATTATTACAGCAATTAAGTACAAGATTTCCCATGGGATTGTGATTTGTGAGTAACGTGGGTACCGCGGGAATTGCTAGTGGATTTACATATGGTGTACTAGTCAGGTTATTGCATCATATGAGATAGCGCTCAACTGATATATAAATGATAGTAATAATGGTTAGAGAAGATAATACTTATAAAGAATCCATCTCTTTGTAAGCGTCAGCTTATCGGAACGATGAATTCTATACAGCGCTATAGAACTCAGAGTTAGGTTTTATACCATTGTATAGATGGCAGCACGGGCTTCTTATATCGCGGTATCGTTTGGCTGATATAAAGGATACTAATAATGGGTTCAATATAAAAAATTCATCCAATTTACTAGAATTTTAGAGAATTTTTGGAGAATCTATTACCAAATTTTGATTAAAGATTCAATAATATTTTATAAGATTGGTATTTTTTACAATTCTGCTCGTATATTGTACTGCATCACGATACAATTTCGACGACGGTTCATTGTGGTTTTGTCAAGTACTAAACGCCGTCGGGTCCATTGAGTATTTCTTGGTTTATCTTATAATTGAATTATTGTAGCTACTAAATACAAAATTTCCCATGGGATATTGAGTAATCTGCATGATACCGCGGGAATAGCTAATGGGTTTATATATGTTAACTTTTCTTTTGGGTATTCTACAAGATGTACTAGTCAGGTTATTGCATCATATGAGATAGCGCAATGAACTGATAAATAAATGTTAGTAATAATAGCGAGAGAAGATAATACTTATAAAGAATCCATCTCTTTGTAATTGTCAGCCTATCGGAACGGTGAATTGTTCCATCGATCTAAAACTTTCGCCCGAATACTCCGAATGCCAGCTCTTTGCTTTCAAACTTCAATTCAAATTAAAATCAAAAGCAAAATGTGCTTTATTCAATAGGTTTTACAAGTACTTTATTTCGTAGTCGTCGTCGTTGAATAATTAAAGCTCTTTCCTTTATAAAATTCTTAGTAAAAATTCGCTTCGGCGTGTCTTTTTTTCTTTGCTTATTTTAATGAACGGTAAAAATAGGAGTGTAGTTTTAATGAAAGCATTTTTTGGGTCTTTTTTTGATTGCCTTGCTGGAGGAATTATAAAAGTAAAGAGTTCTCGGTGCTAATATGCACAAGTTTGAACATTGAACTGTCTAATTTTTTTGGATTCCGAGTTTTCGATGGGTTCGGCCGAAGCCTGCTGTCACCCTATTAGTAAACATAGATTCCAAACTATACTACGACTGGCAAAGATGTGATGGCAATTAATATTTGTATTAAGTAACATTCATGTAAAACTTTAAAGTGTACGTAATAAACTTACATACATCACTTTGTATTCCCATAGGGGTTGGCAGAGAATATGTCCTTCCACTTGCCACTATCCCTGCATATCTCCTTCGCTTCTTTCATTCTCATTAAACATTCCATACTAGTTCGTTGGTTTAGAATACTCTTGACTTGGCCCTTATTTAAATTGTCATGTATTTGGCTTAGGAACGTCCACCTTGGTCATCCCTTTCCAACTTTCCCATTCACTCTTGACTCATAAATCCTTATTATCCTGTATCCTTTCAATCATTTTCTCTACGTCCCCAAACCATCTAAGCATACCTTTCTTAATTTAAGTCACTACTATCTTCTTTTATACCACACCGTTCTCTTCTCACGCTATTTCTTACTTTGTCACTCAATTTCAACCCACTCATACTTCTCAACGCTCTCATCTCTACCGCATTTATTTTATTTTGAGATTCTTCTGCCATACCCATACGCCAACACTCCTCCATGCACAATCTGGCCCTTTGAGACATCATATGGCTGTTCATGAAGGCGTGCACCATTTACCGTATTCCCTGTATTCACTCTCCTTTCAGTATCACTTTCACATGTTCCATCTTTTGTTATTTGTTTTGTTTTGTTATTTTGTTCATTAAATTACCAGATTGCCACCTCGGCAAGTAAAACTGTATAACTATATAACTGAAAAACTGAATCTCTATTTTTCACAACGTTAACATTTTACGCAAATATACATCGACTCCTAAATGAGATTGAGGTACTCAACCTGTCTTGTAAACTTGCGCTCAACTTACGATGTATTTTGTACATGCAATAACGAAGCTACGTGATTCAACTGTAAAGGAGTCTCTAGAAACTCTCGTTGGATATTTTTCATCAGGATATACTTTGAAACTTGCTACCGAAATAAAACATAAAAGACTTTGAAACTGGGAATTTCAAATGGAAGGAGGGCATCCATTACTCTTACTGAAAGATTCTTACCTGATTAGTTTTCTATCTTTAAGTTAGTAGCTAGTCGCAATAGCTTGGTGCTTATAAAAAAATATCTCATAAATGAGTTTTAATTTTTATTATTCAAGTTACGAGAAACTGTCAGAAAAGGTATTGAAGATACAGTGCATATGATTCCTATTTAGTTCATAATTAACTAATTTAGATTTAATCGAAGTGATTCCCTATAAATTCGACTTTAAAGTTTATCGATATAAAAACTGAAATAGAAAATTTCTGTCTAATGAACCTAATTCTGATATTTGACTCGTATGTTATATCATACAGTATCTCACAATAGACTTAAGTAAGTAGCAGCCCATTAAAGTTCCACTGCTGGGCACAGGCCTCCTCACTCTTACGAGAGAGGGTTGTTAAAGCATAGACCCACCACGCTGGACCTGCCAACCGGCAGGCATAATACAAAAGTGCACTCTCTATTCCTTCACTCTTAAAGTCCGATGTGACCGGAGAGAGCTTATCTTGCTCTCCGAGGCACGGGGGTAGATCACACTGCCAACTTCCCAACTTCGGGCAAATATGGATAAAATCTTAATAAAAAACTCAATATCCATTTTAATTGGCCCGACCCGGGACTCGAACCCAGGACCTAATTTCTGTGATCGAACAAATAAACCACTAAACCAATAATACAGCACTAAACTAACCTTATAGAGTTAGTCAAATATTTTACATGTCTCAAGGAAGTTAGAGTGAGTAAGTAGGATATAATAAGATCGTTTTTTTATTGCTTACATCTTAGCGCTGTGAGCATACTTCATGGGAAGTGATGATACAATCCAAGATGGAAGCAGTCTAATCTCACATGAAACAGAAAATGCAATTTCCTAAATTCGCCTTACCTTTAGGACCTCGGCTAGCAAAGCGATTTTGTGTATTATTTTTAGTGAAATATTAACACCGTACTTTTACCCACAGCTTCAAAACCAGTAAAGGTGTGGGCTACACGGCACATTTCGTGGGCAATTGCCTTGTACTCACATCCATGAAGGTGCGCGGCAAAGGATTTCAACATTGTGTCAAATACGAGTTTCAGCCGAGGCGGTAAGTTGAATTAGAAACAAAACTTATTTTAAAATGAACTAAATAGGATCCCCCGCTAATATCCTTACACGCATGTTGAATTTATATTAGTTACTACCGGCCCGTCCCGGTTTCGCACGGGTAGACATAAATAGGTACAGATATTTAAGTTATAGGCATTATAATTAAAACGACCATGAATTGACAAATGTTATGAAAAAGTGTGATTCCGCGCGATGCGCTGCGTGGCGGCCGCCGCCGGCATGTATTTTTATTTTAATTTCATGATATCGTTTGAATGGAAATATCCGATTTCAATAATTCAGAAAGTAATCATCAGGTATTGAGACAGTCTAGAATATTAAATTTTTTGGCTAAAAAAATTATAAATGGCATGGATAACACGGTCTGATTTTGATCGGCATTTTTATCAATTTGTTAAATGTAAAAAAGTAGTTACAGAGACGTAACTTCAATAGTTAGATATATGGTCTCGGAAAGTTTTTTGTGGATATTGATATATTCTATAATAATGTTGAACATTTTTTGTCCTATCATTTTTATCAGAAATTTTATGGCTAATTTTTTTACCCTTCGGTTGGTTTTAATAGGAATTTCTAAAGATTTCTATAGTAATCTAGTACTAAATATAGCCTATGTTACTCAGTGATAATATAGCTTTCTAATGAAAAAGAATCATCAAAATCGGTCCAGTACTTTTTGAGCTTATTCGTTACATACAAAAATTCAAATCTTTTCTCTTTATAATATTAGTGTAGATATTAAACTTACCCGTGTGACATTACCAGGCTGCTGCTATTCACGTTACTTGCACAGGCTTCTTAAAGACGTTGTATTTTGACGTGAATACGTCTTTAAAATCGCATTCATTGGGAGGGAATAAAATCGGGGGATACAGTCTAGTGTTCTAGCTACAGTTCTCCGTCTATCCGAAATTCAATTACAACACTAAATAGATCGAAATATTTATTATTAAAAGTAAGGACCGTTACACATCTCTATTTTATATAAGAAACTATGACCCGTTACGAGACGTGTTCACGTACAACAAACGGCCTTATACATAACACAGTCAGACCCCATTTTTTACGTTTTCTTGTTATCATGCAGATGGTACGCGATAGCAGTTGTGTACATCTATAATCGTTGGACTAAAAGCGAAATCAAATGTTTGGTTAACGGACAACTTGCATCGAGCACTGAAATGGCGTGGTTCGTCTCAACGAATGATGTAAGTTAAATTTACAACGTATCAGTTTGTCGATTCGATAATTTTCGAAGTCCAAACATCTTTAGGCAGTAAAGTGGTGAATGCGTGACGAGAGGTAATGAAGTGTGATCGGGCGAGGCGAATGGAAGTTGAGATGGAGATATTAGTCCGTGAAGATAGAGAGAATGAGAACTTGTCGTATTTATTATTGATTTGGTGTCTGTATAACATTATTCATTTCATTCTTTTTAACTTTAGGCGAAATTCCTATGACTGGCATTTTTTTTATTATTTACCTATTGTGCGTATTGTATATATGTGTGAAAAAAACCTCGATGTGGCTCCGGTGCGGCTCCTTTCTGATATAAAAAAAATTGTACGTGAAGCAAAGACCATGATCCTTTTCACTAGCAAGTATTATTGGTGTTATGCTTGTCAACGAGCGGGCCTGGAATGCTGTTGCCACCTTCTGCGAAACTATCATTTTGCTAAAGGAGGCACGGCAAAGAGAGAGGGCGAATGCAGCTGAAGCACAGTACCCCGGACGGAGGGGAATAGGAAACAGGAGACGGAGGTTTATCCAACTCCTCCCCTTGTAGCGCACTTTTGAGCCGGCTTCATTCAGAGAGGCCAGAGTGGAATACCACAACGAACCTCTGGCCCTTCCATTCTCAAATGACGAGGGGTGGGCGGGGTGCGTAAATGTATTGCCCAGCGGCAAAAAAAATACTCCCTTTCAGGAATATTGCGCTAAAGTAGGAGTATGAAATTTCCCACACTTATAGTATACTAGCTGACCCAGCAAACTTTGTTTTGCCGTATAAATACTATTATCGCTATTAAAAAATAGGGGTTGGTGATAGAAAGGTGAACATTTAGGCTTGTTCGTGGGCTGTATCACAAAAAAATAAAAACACAAAATTTTGCCAAAAAATTAAAAAATCTAATTTTGGGGTGGATCACCCTTAACATTTAGAGGTTTAAAAAAAATAGATAGTAGCCGATTCTCAGACCTACTGAATACGCATATAAAATTTGGTACAAATCTGTAGAGGTTCGTTGCGGTAACTAACATTGTAACATGGAAATTTTATATATTAGATGTAGAGAAGGAGTGCACAATGATAATACTTGAAAAAACATTAGGCCTAAAAACTATATTAAATAAATAAAAACATTATTAGAAAATATCGTTTATTTGACATACACACGCATATACGTTTCTGTCCATCGCTGACAATTATAAACGCCATGAGGTTACAGTTTAAAAAAAGTCTAGTCGAGTACTCTAATTCTCGGAAATCTAAAGTTTTAGACTTGTATGAGTATAAACAAGACTTAAAATAGTTTGTCAAAGAAGTTTCACTTCTGATATGTGTACTTTGGACGCACGCATTTTTAAATCCATATGTTTCGATATGAACCGTCATTCTCATAAATTTTTTAAGCGTTAGCAATCTTCGAAAGTAACTTTGTCTAAGGACCCAAAAATTGGTGATCAAAAACTCGTTAAATCAAGACATATATTAATTATTCAGGTACCACTGTATTCCCTTCTAAAATTTTTTGTCTACGGAATTCCTGGTCATCACATGACAGTTAGCGACAATAGAATCTAGGGTAAGAAGTTCCCTGTGTGTACAAAAAAAATTGTCTGTTTGTAATTTCAACTTCATGTTTAGGCCACTTTTGAATTTCATCATATCATTTCCAATGTAAGACTGATGATGACTTAAAATCCTAAGATACCAGGGTTCCCCCTGGCTTGAGAAACATCCATAAACTTATATATGTTGAAAGGAAGGCCAAGTAATAATACAAACAAACAATACACAATTTTCAAGAGCTGTATTCTTTTCCAATATTCGTCAAACACAACATACACCGGTTCGGAATGTATTAACTATTGAAAAGAATCCGGCAAGAAACTAAATAGATACTTTTACTAACACAATTTACTAAAAACACAATAACTGGTACCTGATGTTATTGAAAACTGAGAACTCAACTGACTTCTACGATACATAACCTTTTATAACTTTTCATAATTATGTCTAAACACCAATGAGAGTGCTTGCCGCCTAATGGTGCTGCCATTTAAAAATAAGGCAATGTTATTAAACATTACACTGATTACTTCCACAATACTCAATTGACCACGTCGATCCGATGGTCAATTGAGATCAATCGGAAACGTGGTCGCTGGACCTCATTCGAAAGCTCAGAGTCACTCAGCGTGCGATGGAGAGGGATATGCTCGAAGTTACTCTATGCGATCAAATCAGAAATGAGGAGATCCGTAGCAGAACCTAAGTCACCAACATAGCCCTATGAATTGCGAACCTGAAGTGACAATGGGCGGGGCACATAGTCTAACGAACCGATGGATGTTGGGGCTGGAATGGAAAGACCTCGGACCGGACGACGCATTTTAGGAAGACCCCCCACAAGGTGGACCGACGACATAAGGAGGGTAGCCGGTAGCCGTTGGAGCCATGCGGTGCAAAATAGTGCCATATGGGCATCATTTCGTGAGACCTATGTCTAGCAGTGGACATTCATCGGTTGATCTATCGATGATATGATCGCAACAACACTGATACTTCCGCAATAGTCAATATACAATCTAATGCTTCAACAATATTTGATTGTCTCGAATATTATTTTTACATAAAATTATTACAAAAAAGAGCAATACATGCTATATCAATTGGGATCTCGCGATTCCTTAGGAGTAAAATTCAAAGAACTATCAATTCTCACAGTACCGTCGCAATATATATTGAATAACATTTTAAATATTAGTGACGTTATACAGCAAAAGGAGCGAAACACACAATTTTAATACAAGAAATAAAAACAAACTTGTAATGCCATTTTTTAGAGTGAAGAAGGTTCAAAAATCGTTTGTCGGGTTGAGCATACGCATTTTTAATAAGATACTCGAATCACAATGTGGAGGCCACATAGTAAAACGTCCTATTACAAAAAGCATATTATAATATCGAAGATATTTAAAGGATGTTTGGACTTGATTCCAGCTAAACACATTGTAACGTACTAAAACTATGTTTAAAGGAGTAACTGTTGAGTTTCTTGCCGGTTTCTTTTCAGCGGAATCAATTTTCCGAACCGGTGGTAGATTTGTTACCAACGGACAGACTACTGACGATTCTTGATACTGACGAAGTGCTTTTTGAGCCTACTTGAATATAAAAATATTTTGATTAACACAATGGTAAGCCAATAAATATAATATGAATTTGTCTAATCGCGTCTTAACTTTTCTTAAAGTACCAGGAGAGTATAAGTTAAAAGAGACATCGAAGACGAGGCAAACAATATACCCCATTGTAATTTGTAAGGGTGTAACCCCACTAAGACTTTTTTTGCATCCGTTTAATGCTATTTTTTTATTTATTTATTTATTAGGTTTCCAGCAGAACTTATTACTAGATACAAAAGAAATATATTAGCTATAACACAAGGTGAGTAATATTCTAATTAAAGCAAACAACGACATGATATAAAACAAAAAAGTGCACATGCAGACTACTATTAAAATGTGAAGAAATTATAAAAATATAGAAAAGAAAATTACAATATTATGACGAAAATAATATAAAAAGAAAATATATTTAATTATAAGACCTCATCTAAACTAAATGCAAGCTTCCTTTTAAATATTGGTAGTGTATCCCCAAATATATCAGCTATATTGTCATTATGTAAATTTTTATGTGATTTACTAATTTATTGATTGGTGCAAACTGTCCTAGGTGGACTAAAACTGTGCGTGGCGTACGTGAGGTGGAGATATTAAAAGTATTTTTGCGTGGGAGTCTGTTCGGTGAATGAAAATTAATTTTGGAGGGGAGTTCCAGCGCATCCAGGATCCCATTAAGAAGTTTAAAAAAGAACGTGATATCTAACAACTGTCTTCGATTGCGAAGAGATTGCATTTAAAAAAAAATGTTAGAATCTAAAGCGTCCTTTGATCAGTTCCATGTCAACTTTACAAATTTGTATGCATGAATACGGTCAATCGTTATTTAGATGATACGCTACCTTGGTCGGGTGTTGCTAAGTTTCAATTAATTCATTTGACTTGGTGCAAACAGAGCGTGTGTATGCATATTCATTGCTTACGATCACGTAGTGGTCTATTTACATAGAGAGAGACTAGTTGGGGAGAGTCTTTGTAGTCCATTGGCTCTTTGTCAAGCTGTGGTACAACATCGCATTATCTATTCTCTTTTAACAAGTAATTGTTGTAATATAACAGTTGCCACTGGTGACTTTGACATGGGTTATAGAAAAGATATCAAATTTTCAATATCTTTATATTTTTACACTACATTCTTGTTTTTGGAGTGGAACTTCAAAAATTGTGGGAAAATTGTACGCATGATTAGCGTTACGAAGATATGCAGTGTTTTTTTTATGCTAATTCGTTTAAAGGTTAGGTAGTTTTAATATTTACAATTTCATAAATACATTTCATAATTTCTAATATTGACGAAAAACACGTGGCATTTTTATTTACAATTCGTTATTTGTGAAAAGTAAAAAAGTAAGTAGCAGCCCATTAACTTCCCACTGCTGGGCACAGGCCTCCTCACTCCGAGGAGCGAGTGTTTTAGAGCATAGACCCACCACGCTGCTCCACTGCGGATTGGCAGGCATAGTATACAAGTACACTCTCTATTCCTTCACTCTCATAGTCCGATGTGACGGGAATCCGACACGATCGGAGAGAGATCAGGCGCAGGACCGACGGCTTAACGTGCTCTCCGAAGCACGGGGGTGGATCACACCGCCAACTTCCCAACTTCGGGTAAATATTGAGAAAACCTTAATAGAAAACTCAATTTCGATTTTTTTTGAATTGGCCCGACCCGGGACTCGAACCCAGGACCTCATGTCTGTAGTCGAACATGCTCACCACTAGACCAATGAGGCAGTCAGACCAATGAGGCAGTCGTTATTTGATATTACATTAATTTATTTTGCGTAAAATATGAAAAAAATAATATTTCATAAATTCCCTTTACGAAATATTAATTTTAAAAATAGAATTTCTATAGTAATTATTAATTTGCAATGATTTCGTGTAAATTTAAATTAAGGTTATTTATAAAAAATCTCGAGGAATGGTAATTGGATGGATATCAATCTATCATCTGAGATTTTACTAGTATTATTTTTTAAACAATTTAATTGAAAATTGAAAAATTATTTATTTCATAAAAGTTACGATATTCTCGTGGCTGAGGCCTTCTTTTAAGCATAATAAATACCTGTATTAGAAGACCTCGCTCTTCCGTGTTATATTTATTATTATTTTGGTTTACAAAAGAAATACATGCATTAAAATAAGACAAAAAGAATGTTAATATATTAGTGTGTGTGTGTGTGTGTGTGTGTGTGTGTGTTAAAATGTGTATAGATTTGTGTCTGAACATTGGAATTGATGTTAGTGATTTTATTTAAAAATATTTAATTTTAGTTGTGATTCCACTTCATCATAGTTTAAAGAGATTAAGTAATCTGTAACCCAATTTATGCAGTCCTTAATTTTTATGGGAGATATATTTAGTATCCGGTTAATCAAATTGTATAAATAACTAGATTTATGGGAATAGTGATTTCGAACTAAAGCTGTTCTGGAGGGATGAGTTTCGGCAACAATATCCTTTCTTCTTTTAGTCGATATCAAGAAGGGATAGTCAAGACATACAGCTTTCTAACCGAAAGTAGTCTCGAGCCGGAGTAGAGTAGCGAAGTAGGAAATGTATATGATTTAAGAAAGATAACCTATAGTCCGAGAAACTTCATCTTTGTTGCACCTCCCCAAACAGTTATGCAATAATATATATGAAAATAAAAATATAAATGATTGATTGTACAAGCGTCAGTTAAATAGTATGTAAAATATTTGTGGAAGCTTATGTCTTAAACTTAAACTTTAATTATTTTTATTAATCATTCCCTCCCTCTGTCTCTGAAATCTACACTTTTATTTTAATATAAATATAAACAAGGCTTAAAAATCACTTTGTTAAAGAAGTTTCACTTCTGACGTGTGTGATTTGTTACGCGTGCACTTTTAATTTATTACATGTTTCTAATATGTGTGTATTATTATACATGCTAATTGGTATGGATGCAATTCCTAAATCCTATAAAATAAGACTCATTTATAGATTAGGTTCATTATTAAATAAATTAATTTTATAAAATTCAAGTCTATAATTTATTTTGTGTAAATATACCAATATGTATCTATAGATATATTGATATTTATATTATATGCAATATCTTATGTAGTTAAAAACAAAAATTTATTTTTATATATTGTAGTTAAGCTGGCGCTGTTCTGCCTTATTATTTATTTTAGTCTGCTTCTTTATATAATAAGGTTGTCTGGAAGAGATTGCTTGTAGCAATAAGACCGCCTTTGCACACTATATTATAGTAATAAGTGTCTTAGTTTATATGTCTTTTTATTTTTATCTTGTCTGCAATAAAGTGTTTTCTCTCTTTCTCTCTCACCAACATGCCTATATCTTTTTCTAAAGAAATAACTTTAAAATTTACAAATATACCATAATTATTTGTAACCCCTTTTCAATTAGGTTAAAGATTAAATCCCCGCATAATATCTGCGCTGAAAATAGGAATTTACATGCTATTAAAAGCGAAATGGTGGATTGGAATTTACAAACTGCGTAATAAATTCCGGTTAATGAATATGAAAACTTTCTTCTTGGATAGACTAATAAAGTAAAAGGAATGCTTTATTAGTCTCTCTAAGAAGGAAGTTTTGAGAACGTTATATAACGCCCACGTAATGGATTCCAAATATTACGTGAATTTTTGCACATAATTAACCGAAAAATCATAAAATAAACTTTAAGACAAATACAGACTTTTTTTTTGTTGAATTGTGTGATTAGCTATAGAACAATAGCTTTAATGTTGCGTTTGTTGTGGAGGAATAATGATTTAAAAACATATTACCTCTAATACTGCCTCATTGGTCTAGTGGTTAGCATGTTCGACTACAGACATGAGGTCCTGGGTTCGAGTCCCGGGTCGGGCCAATTCGAAATCGATATTGAGTTTTCTATTAAGATTGTCTCAATATTTGCCCGAAGTTGGGAAGTTGGCGGTGTGATCCACCCCCGTGCCTCGGAGAGCACGTTAAGCCGTCGGTCCTGCGCCTGATCTCTCTCCGGTCGTGTCGGATTCCCGTCACA